>VZTM01004868.1:52648-76994 GCA_013400555.1 Jacana jacana | reverse complement strand
ATGGGGAGGGGGGTAGCTCCTGCAGCAGTGTCGGGGGGGGTGTCCACCTCCCAGAGTTAAATGCCCAAAATAGTGCCTGCAAGGTGCCCCCCCATCTGTGCAAATAATTGTACAGAAACAGAGGTCACGTTATTAAGAATGTGTGCCCTCCCGCTTGCAAATGTGCCCCCCACCCTGAGAAAGCTTTGGGTTGGTTTCTTCTGCCCTTGGTGCTTGCAGGCAGGTTGCACCCCCATGTGCCCAGGCAGGGGGGCTTTCCCCGTCCCCCCCACCCCCCAGCAGGCACTTGAGGGCCCGGGGGGTCTCAGCCGGCGGCTGTGGGAGGCTGGGACCATGCCGGGGGGAGCCGCCGGCTCTCCAGCGGCATCCCAGCATCGAGGCGGGCAGAGTAGGGTGTCTTCCCCGGGAGTCGGTGCTTCCCGTGATGGAGATAGTCCTGCCGCAGTGACAAACGCATGGCTGCGGGGCGGCCGGCGTGCTCGCAGCTTGGCTTTTCCGCCCTGGATGCGTTTTGGCCTTGACTGGGAAAGTGAAGCGGGGATGGGGTTGTGCCTGGCCCCCGGCATCCCCACCAGCCCCTCTCCGGCGGTAGGGGGTTTGGTGTGACCTTCCATGGCATGGCAGCATCCCTCCCTGCCGGCTCTCTCCAGGCACCCCTTAAACTTCTCCTGGGTTACCTCAGCGTAATACGCCATCACTTAACACGATAAGCTCTCGAGAACGTGAATTGTGTGTGTGCTGCAAATGTGTATTTTGCCTGTGCTTGGTTTTTTTTGATACTTTTTTTTTTTTTAAATAATGAGTTTGTATTCCGAAATCAACACTAAATTCTCTTTTCTGACAGGTATCGTTTATTTCTCTTCCTTATCTCCATAGTAATATGCTTTGTTGTGACCAAGTCCTTCCTGCTGACCTGCTGTTTGCCCTTCTTTCTAATGGGCATGAGGTACTACTTCAGTAGAAAAGTTATCCTGCACTATCTCGATTGTGCGCTGCATACGGACATGTCCGATATTGAGCAATATTACATGAAACCGCCAGGTGAGTATGAATTCCCCGCAGGGAGCCTTCCCCCAGCCCTGCTCGGGGAACATGGCTGCTCCCTGCTGCTGGCGCCTTTTCCTCCTGTCAGCAGCACTGAGCAAACTCAAAAGTCACCAGAATGCAGCTCTTTAGCCATACCAGGCACAAAGCCATCTCTGGTTTTGGTTTAGATTGGGTTTTAGGGTTCACTTTTTTTCCCCCATTTTCTTACCAAGATGTCTACTCTTCTAAGGCAGCCTCCATCCACCCTCTGAGTGCAACGTTCCTGCGTCCTGCAGCTGGTCAGGGGACTTGGACCCAGGTGCTAGGGAATACTGAGGGTGGATGATGCTGTTAGTTACTGCTGGCTATGTCCATCCCAGCCCTTACTTCTTGAGCTCAGTATTTCTTTGCTCCTTGTGCTTGATATTAGCTCTGAGAGTCAGGGGAGGGAGAGATGAAAGCTCTTTTAGCCCAAATGCATAGAGGGACCAGCTTTAGTTATTGCATCCATTTTTCCATATTATTCAAGAACTTTCCTTAATGCAAGTGTTTCAGAGGAGGCACAGATCAGGTATGTAAAGGGATGCTGCCCGGGTTCCACATAATCTGCGCTCATTCCTTACATCTATGCATATAATTAATAACACAGTACCTAGCAGTAATATTTGCACACTAAGCTATAAAAGATCTCTTATATAATTATTTAAGAGAAAAAACCAGAAAGTCTTCAGAATTTGCCAGTCAGGGAGGGTGCGATTTCCCTTTTTGTAGGTGTGTGTCCGTGTTGAGGACCAGAGAAGGGGATGTCTGGGAGATCACTTGGGGTTTGAGGTTTGCTTTTCATGGTTGTGTGGTACTAGCGGTGAGCTGGGAGAGGAGAGGCGATGCTGGTAACCCGCCATAGCTATTTCCATCTTCTCCAGGTATCTGCGCTGTTGTTTTTCTGTGTGACCGTGTTTTCGCTGTATCATTGCTCTTCCCCAGGTGTGACAAACCTCTTCCTGGGCACTTTTAGAGGACTCATAGGAAGTACAATAGCCACAAACTTATGTTTCCTTCACTTCCAATGTGCAATATTACATTTTTAAAATACTACGTGCCTCCAGTAATAAAAATCCACAATTATCTTAAACGTTGCTCACTTTAGATTTCATTTCTTATCACAGTGATTGTCTTGCACAGACCTTGTCCCATCTTGTGTTTCATTTACAGTGCTTGTTTTTGTAAAAATCAGGTGATGCTTTACTTGTATTAAAAAAGCTCAACCTTCATTAAAAGTGGTGTCACAAAAATAAAAGTGCTCATAGGAAAACATTTCTGAACCTCTGTATTGAGGTTCAGCAACGTATTGTGCTGGAAAAAGCAGGAGGGGACTCCAGAAGAATAAGAACGTGTCATATGGACTTACTAGGTGTTTGAGCTGCATTGCTCACAAATGCCTGGGACTTGCATGGTCATGATTCGGGGCATGGTATAAATGCTTCTAGTTAGAGCACGACCTTGTAGAGAAAATAAAGGAAAGGGACTTAAAGAGCAAGGAATGCCCTTGATTTGTGTAGGGTCAGTAATGTAATGCAGTTCAGCTGTGTTGTTAACATGTCTTTGGAACCTTAGCATTGCTTTTGTTTGGTACCTAGAAGGGCTGATTTCAGTTTTAGAGCAAGTGTGTGAGATTTCATTTTTGACAGAATTTAATCATTTAAAGCAGTTAGGCTTCTGCCATGCCATAAAAAGCAGATTTCAGGGATTGTTCCTCCTTGCTAAAGGTTCTTGATGATAGTGGTGGAGTGATAACTCCAACAAGTTGGCTGGAGTCATAACCAGGTAAAGGCCAAAGAGACTTTAGGGACTTGGGAGGAGAAGGATGTCCATAGGTTGGGACTGGCACCACCAATGATGCCTGTCCATGGGCCATGAAGCTGTGTGGCGCTATTTGGTATAGCTGTGCACAGGGCATGAATCCAGTCATTTGCTCCTGTTTGCCCCAGAAGCACAGTTGTCGGGTTTCTTCCCTGTAAGACAGCAATAGAAATTCAGTTGTCTTGGAAAAGCCTAGAGACTTGTGCACTTTGAAGGCTGTCTGAACTGTGTTGTCTCTTTGACCATATGGAGAAACACAGTCATGTGCCTCGTTGGTGCTGCCCATCCCACCCAAGGGACAGAAAAATGACAATAAAACAACTCCCAGCCCCAAGATTTTATTTGGCTAGATTGCAAATTAGCATGTAGGCAGAAAGGACTGCAGTGGAAATGAGAAGGGCTTATTCTCCTGTGTATTGCTCCAGCTTAGATGGTAGTGAAAGCTTTCTCAGTCAGGTGTGAGGAAATAAATTGTCACAGTGAGGGTAATCAGGCACAGGGGCCCAGGGAGGCTCGAGATGGCCAGAGCTCCACTGGACAAGTTAGAAAAACCCAACCTGATGTGTTGACCTGGCTTTAGCTAGAGCGAGTGCAGAGGAAGGCAACAAAGCTGGTGAAGGGCCTGGGGCATAAACCTCATGAGGAACGATTGAGGGGGCTGGGACTGTATAGTTTGCAGAAGAGGAGGCTGAGGGGAGACCTCATCACTCTCTGCAACTACTTGAAAGGACATTGTAGAGAGGTTGGTGCTGGTCTCTTCTCACAGGTGATTAGGGATAGAATGAGAGGGAATGGCTGCAAGCTGCAACAAGATAGGTCTAGGGTGGACATTAGGAAAAAATTCTTTGCAGAAAGAGTGGTCAGTCACTGGAATCGGCTGCCCGGGGAGGTGGTTGGTTGAGTCGCCATCCCTAACTGTGTTTAAGAGTCCTTTAGATGTGGTGTTGAGGGATATGGTGTAGGGGAGAGCTTTGCAGAGTAGGGCTGATGGTTGGACTCAATCCCAAGGGTCTCTTCCAACCTGAGTGATTCTATGAGTATGGCCAGGCAACTTCTTCCTTCTTTGGAGAATTCTTGTTTTGGAGAATTCTTGTTTAGTAGCTTGAATTTCCAGCATGGAAAGTAGGGGAGAGGACTATTTCTGGGGTGGGTTTATAAATTCTTGGTCTTTAGGGTGATGAATGCAAAGGTAGAAACTGGGACCTGATTGTAAGGTCTTGCATCATGATGTGGGTCGTGGCTTCACTGAGTTTTTGCTCTTGACATCCATGGCATCCAGGCATGGAAAGCTGTTATTTGCAGGGGGCTCCTTGTGGTACCTGGAGTTGGGGTACCATTGTACAGAGCACCTACAGCAAATAGCTTCTAGATGGGCAGAGGTTTATGGTGAGGGAGTAATTTAACTATGAAAATGGGTCATTCTTGGTAGCTTTGCCAAAGCATCCACAGAAGCTGCGGGTCGGTTTTAAAAATGAACCAAAAGGAGCCAATCTGCAGTGGGATGCTGTTAAGCACCCAGCTTAGTGATTAGTGTTGAACAGTCCCATGAGTTTCATTGTATTATGATTTTTCTTCTGTAGTTTTTCTGAACTGCATGCCTCCAAGTTAGTTATTGTTTTAAATTTCCTCTGCTGGGTTTTGTATGAACTGAAAAACATGTGCTGACAGTGATTTTGCAGGAGTACACTAGCCAAAATTTAAATCCTTGTTTTCTCTTGCCTTCCTACACTTACACCAAGGATCTGGCAGCACATTTGGGCCAGCACTTAACTTCCAGCGCATACGCAGCAGGGAGACTTGAAATTGCTGTTGATTTGAAAGGAATTGTTTGTGTTGAGTCCTTAAAACAGAAGGTTGAATGGTTCAAACACCTTCCAGAGCTCTTTGTAAACTCTCATTTTTTGTTTTAAAATAGCACATATCAGAATTTTTTTTTTTTTTTTTTAACTACTTTCTTCTTCATAGGCTACGAAAAAAGGCACTGGGATGGTGGAAAAGAAAGGAGTTCAATAATGGGCTTAAATTGTCAACCAGAGTAACTTGGGCTCTAGTAAACAAAAACCAATTGAAGGAATTAATTTTAAATAAAGCCCTGCCTCTTGCATTTCTCTATGTAAATAAGAGGAGCACAGCTGGAGCTTCTTTTATGGTCTGATGATTTTGACGACTAATCAATTTTACAGTGTCTCTTCAAGCTTCTGTCCCAGTCGCTTGCTTTAAGTATTTTTTGCAGTGGTTGGTGTGTTAGAGAGATTCTTGCAAGGCTGAGGTCTCTGCTGGAAGCCTGATGGAAACCAGGACTCCTTGCCTCCAAAGCAAAACTGCTGCTCTCCAGAACAAGGGGGGGCCGGGGCTTTGGCTGGTGAGCTAGCACGTCTTTCTGTGGTGGTCTGAAGTGTTCTCTCCCATTGCTGACTGTCCTGGCAGGGTGTGCTGAGGGGCACGCATATGTGTTATGGGGGTGCAGAGACCTGGTGGTGATGGGAGCTGGCCTTTTCCAGTGGTTCTGGGCACTGGTGATGAGCTGGTTTGGCTGTGTTGCGATGCCCAGTGCCGCAGGGCAGGATGGACAGACAGCACGGATGGGCAACCTGGAGAGCTGTGACTGCAGGACCTGGTGGAATCTTGAGGGCATCTGCTTTGCGTCATGCAGCAGATGAAGCCGGAGTGGTTGCTGCAGGAGGTGTCGGGTCGCATTAAACACGCTAGCTGAGAGCTGTGGTTTTCAGCAGTGGCTGCATGTCTGCGGCTCTTGAGCTTTGGGCAGGAGGGTGCTGCTGCTTTCCTTGTGCTGGGGGGAGACATGGGTCTCTGTTCTCCTGCCCCCCTCCAGGGGTGAGCAGAGCCTCCTTGTCCCCCTGCCCTTTGTCCCGTAGTGTGTGAGAGTACGGATGAAGAGCCTGCCCTCATATCCCAACATCCTTGGGGGACAGGCCAAGGCTGTGCCCTAAGGAAGAGGGGCTACAGGGGGATGGCTCATTAAAAGTGCCACATTCCTCAACTGTGCCCAATGATGGGGTGTCTTGCCCTTCTGGGCAGAGGTTTTGGGTTAACATCCTTTTGCAGGACATGAGTTGAAATGGGGCCAGAGCTGGGTTGTGAGAAGGTGAGATCCTGTTTGCTGCTTGTTTCTTTTGAGGTGTTGCTCACCTTCAGTGAGATGCTTGTCTGGCTAACAAGCATTTCAGTTGTGCTCTTGGATCTGTCCTCTTCACAGTGGGTTTGATACCAGAGGAACAGAGCCGACACCAGAGGGGTTGAACCCAGGTTGTTTGCAAGGAGGTGAGCAGCTGGGTGTGAAAATGGGTGGTTCCTGCTAACCCCATTCAGGGTGCCCAGCCCTGGAGGTGCCTGTGGAGTGAGCAGCAGTGAGTTTTGGGGTGCTGGGCTGGTGTGAGGACTGTGAGGAAAATACAGTGGCCACCTTGGGAGGAGATCCTCAGCCTGGGAGCTGCAGTTGCTCTGCAGACCCTTTGTAAGCCAAGAGTGTGTGGGGTTTTTTTCCCTACCACAAAGCCCCCAGGCAGAGGGGTGGCCCTCAGCCCAGTTCATCCACATTCTGGGTAGTGCTTAAGCTGCCAGATAAGCCAGAGCTTGGCTGCCCGCTGATAACATTGTTTGGAAAGAATAGAGCAGCTCTTGCTTTCCAAAGAAATTACTTAGTTACCTGATGCTGGGAGAGGGCTCAGGACTGCTGCTTCCCAGTGGAGGAATGTGTTTTCTGAGAGCCCTGCCCCGCTCGTGGTGCCCAAGAGGCAGCTGGAATCTGAAGCATCCCTATCTTCAACATTTCTTCGCAGCTTATGTAGCTCCCCAACCTCATGTATCTGCCAAGCCCCTGAGTTAGCTGTCCTGTGTCGGGGTTTTCTTGTGTGCCTCTCCTCACGCACCACACAGGGCCTTGGGGAGTCCAGTGTGGGGCTTGGAGCTGGAAAGTCCAGGGGAGAGGCTGTGTCCTTATCTCAGCCTCAATGTTTCCTAGCTCTGCTCCCCACCCCTGTTGGGAACTGAGGTCAGGTCTCCTCCTCAGGCAGCGGAGAGTCTGTCCCTGAGAGTCTGTCCCGTGAGCACTTCACATGCTGGCATCTCCCTGCAATTCAGTGAGGGTGCTTCAAGGGGGATGCAATCTGCACATCAGCGAGATCCTATGGGATAAGAATTAGAGACCCTTAATATAGTGGGAACTCATGTCTGAAAGTTTTCTGAGACTGGCCTTCTGTGAGAGGGATGGTCAGGGATGATGCTGCTTAGCAAGTCCCAGCATCGCTTTGGGGTTTCTACAGCTTGGTGGTGCTGGAACTGCCTGGTTTGTCATTTCTCAGCTCCAGTGTCTGCCTTGGGCCAAACAGAGTCCAATGGAGAAAAAAAAAACAAACCAGCTCATGTTTCCAAGCATTAGAAGTGTGCTTTGTCTGGCATTAGTAATGGACCGAAACACCCCCTTGGTGGCCTGCAAGGGCTTTTTGCCCCACAAAACCATCATTCTTTAGAGTTACTTCTGCTTTATGGGGGTACAGGTAGTGGGGAGTGGAAGAGTAGGGTGCTGTCAGCCAAGGGCTGGCTCCTGGGAACACTGGAGTGGTCTGATGAATGGAGCAGCCTGCGAATTCAGGGCTGTGTCATGCACACAAATGGGATAAATGTGTTCATAGGCAAGATGCTGCAGCCTCCCCCCCCTCTATTTATTTATTCCTGGAGAAGGACATATGCACAGACCCATTTTTCAATGTGTGTATCCCTAGGACGGAAATACCTCACTTCAGATCCGTGAGCTCTGGCACGGTCCCATGTCAAAATTAGGAGAAAACAAATTTAATAGTAAATTTTGCAGAGCAGTATAACCTATTTTTTTTTTCTCTATATATGCGTACAAAATTTGTCTGTAAAGGTAGTCCCTAATTGCCATGGCCATCAGTGTAACAGTATTTAAATTGTAGCTGTGACTGGGTGGATATGATGCTTCCGAATGTAAGCTGTGCCTGTAGGTATGTAAAAACCCCAGTACATGGAAGTGCTGTTCATTAATCTTCAATACAAGAAGTAATAAGTTGTGTAAATTGAAGATCAGTAGTGTTTTAGGCACAGTTAACTTCTCAAGACTGTCAAACACAAGCCATGCTGGGATTTATGAACATGAAGAGGGCAGAAACAGCAGACATTCTGGGGTTTTCTAGCTAGGAGTAATATTTTTTTTGTAATGTTTTCTGGCATGCTTGTGTGCAATATCTCACTGCTGCCTCAGTGAATAAACCTAAAAAGGACTGCAGAATTTTCTCCACAAGTTCAAACACATACTAATTACCCTTATAAAGGGTTCTCAGTGGCTCTTCTTCCTTCTCTTGCTTTCTTAGGAATGGCCAAGATTTAAAACAGTTACACAAAAGCCTGTTTCAGGTTAAGATTTTTGTAATAGCCTAAGTTTAGGCTCTGTGTTAGGTGTCCCTAGTAGTGGCAAGAGTGTTAAAAGTACAAAGCTTTGAGACCCTCTTGACAGTGAGTTTTGGATGTTGGAACATTAACTGAAAAATCATATTTCCAAGCCTGTTGTTATATTATATTTAGTATTATATAAAGCCTTTTGGGATTATTCAGGAGTGTCTCTGGTCAGGTGGGTTCCTCCCAGTCTACATGACCAGCAACCCCACTACTTTAAAAATTATCAGTTTGTTTTTCTCTCTATTGTAAATCCTCTAAATATATTGTAAAAGCAGGTTTTCCATAAAAGCCTAAATGCATGGTTTGATTTTTTTTAAAATTTTTTTTTTCCCATGAGGACCATCCATTCAAAAGGTCTCCAAATTTCAAAGATTTTGCTCTGAGAAAAAGGAAAAAAAACCCACCAGGCATATTCTTCCTGCAGGCTTACATCTTTATTCAGGCAGGTTATATTTAATTACCTGGGATGGGAACGGCTGCCGGGGCTGTAGCGGCCACAAGCCCCTCGTGGGCTCCGGGAGCTGGCAGCGCTGTTTGTCAGGATTGCAGAGCTCACACTTGGATTTTGGTAAGGCAGTGCTGGAGATCTGTTACAAATAGTCGCACGTTTGATGCTACTCCCTTCCAGGCTAAAGCAAAAGGAGAGACTTTGCAGAGTGTTTTGGCAGTATCTGGTTCTGCACGGAGCGGAGGGACGTAGGGGCCTTTGTTGTTGCTTTCTGCATCAGCAAAACAGGGAGCTTCAAAGTATATTTTTAGATTATTTTTTTTTTGCCTTTTATTTCCCTCCCTCCCCTCCTCCGTGGGAAGCTGAGGAATCTGTTTTTTTCCTGAAAGGTGGTTATTGAAAGCAGTCTTAAAGGGAATAAAAAGATAGCAGGGTAGAAATCTAGTTTCTATTCACAAATCTATTACTTGCAATCAAATAATAAGGGGGTTCTGGGGGTGAGGGGGTTGGTTGGTTTGTTTGGGTGTTTGTTTGTTGGTTTTTTTTGCTAAGGGCCAAGCAGAATCACCAAGAAGCCTGATGCCTTTTATTAAGGGTACATCAAAAATTAGTTCATGGTTGTCTGGTTAGAGACAGGTACGAGTTGTGGTATCTGTTACAGACAGCTTTTAGTCATTCTTTTAAGTCGTCTATTGACCCCTTGGACCCCAGCAATCAATTAGCTATTTACAAAAGCATATATGGTATTATTTGTTGTCCTGTAACTGACTGGTGTTTATTTCAAAAATTGAAAATGTCTTTTCTTACAGGATAATTCTAAAATTTGCATTTGGGACTCCCATGGTTTAGCACTAAGCTGGGTTTCTGCTTTAAAACGGGTTTCTGTGAGTGAAAGGAGACTTTGCCAAATCAGGTAATGGGAAACATGTATTACAGGTGTATTTTTAAGTGGCTGTGAAAGGTGCTGATATTTAAAATTGGGTTTACAACAGTGTAAACACTAATAGAAAAATACAATGCATTAGCAGCACTTTAGCATATACTGCCTGAAACGATAACTTACAAGTAATACTTGTCACTTAAAATTCTGTCTGCTTCTTTGAGGGCTTATCCAAGTGGCAAAACTGAAAACCAGAGGTTTGAGAGGAAAATGATTTTTCAGTTCAGGAGCTGGGAAATAGAAGGGAGGATAGTTTTCATCCAAATTAAGCTGATTTACTATTCCCTCTCTTTTTTTTTTTCTCTCTTTTACTTTTTTTTCTTTTTAATTTTCACTAGCAAGATGCAAAAATTTGTGTTTACTGGTGAATGTAATACTTTTTCAAGCCTGAAACAATATTGTTGGTCCTGTTACAGGTTTCCTTAAGAAGCAAAGGGCAGACCCAACTATACATTTAAAAAATGCCAATTAGGGTAGAGTCGTGATACATCTACCGTTTCTTACCTGCCAGGCAGGTCCCTCTGTTCTTCTTTGCATGGCACTATGAAATCTATACTGAGCCAGTGCTGGGATCACCTGGATCCCAGGCTCTGTTTAAATTCTATATTTAGGTATTTTATAGTAGTGTAGTAGTTGAAGAGGTAGTGCTGAGGGGGAGCATCTCCAAAGTCCCAGCAGTTGGGACGTCCCCTGTGACCCTGGGGGAGGACCGAGCTGTGTGTAGGTGTCTCAGCCAGCAGCGCTAGGGGATGAGCCCAGCAGGATTGGTGCCAGCCTGGCTCTCGTCTGTGTTTTTCTTCCCAGCTGAGGATCCTTGGTGAATTCAGGACAAGCGTGTAAATTGTTTTGAATTGACAAAACTGCATGTTTTAAGTAAGCTTCTTGCCTAGATTTATCCTCCATCACCAGTAATTGCTGTACAAGCTGCTCCTACTCTCTTGTCAGTGTGCTTGAACCCTGACTTGGAAACCGGCATCAGAGATACAAGTTTATTTGCTTTTTACAGTTGCAGCTCTTGGTGTCTCTCTGTGCTAATGCTGCTAATTGAAATGGGGGGTGATGGACCAGCTGTCCAGCCATGAATGGTGCCTCAGTGCACCTCACATACAACTCTCATTTCAACAGCTATCGCATAATAACGTGTACTGTTGGGAACCAATAGAGGTTCCTTGAATTTATTTTATTTCCATCCCTTCCCCCTGCTTCTTTCCCCTGCCACAGCAGTTCTGTATCCTACTTTTCCATCTCTTGTATCAAGTTGAAATATTTGCATTTTTTTTTCTCCTTTGAACTCAGTTTTACTCTCTTTTCCAGCCCTGTGTTGAATTTGCCAGTGGGTTTGTCTGGTCTGGTTCTTTCTTCATTCGTCACTTCTGGTGTTTCCCAGGAGTGGTGATCCCACACCCGGCATCTCTCTTTGTACCTCTCTGATCTGCCCCTTCCTCCCATTACCCTTCCAAATGTATGTCCCTTTGCTTAATTTCATTCCATAAGTGCTTTCTTCTCGGTTTGTCATTCAGATATTTTGCATGGTGAGGGCAAGTATTTATTTTTGTTGGTGGAATACTCAGAATAACTAAGATGAGAAAAAAAAATAAATAGAAGTCATCAGCATGAGGATATTGTGTCTGCTGAGCTGAAAACAGTGCGTCAGTGCACAAACCCACGTGTCAGTGGTGGTGGGGAGAGAACGTTTTGCCTAAAGGCAAACGAGCTGCCAACAACAGCATTTCTTGCACCTTCTTTAACGCATCTGACCCGAATCGCTCCAAGATGGATGTGGGCACAGCCTATTGATCTTTTCCACTATGAATTTTTTCCTATAAAACCCTTTCTTCCCATTTTAATAGGATGTACTAAACCATTATTACAGTCAGAGCACAGCAAAAACGCATTTCATTTGCTGAGATCAGGACTTTCTGGGGGTTTTTTTGGAGGTGCTAGGTCTGTTCATCCTCCCTGGAACTTGGTAACAGCATCAGAGACAATGTGTAACTCTTCTGGTGGGAATCCAGGGAAGACCTAAATCTGTAATCTTTCAATTTAAAATAATGTTAAATAGTAGAACTGCAAAGAAAAGCTTTTGAAAATAGCCCGTTTTGGAGCACCTGCTATTTGTAAGCTCTAAAGCAATTCTGGATGGTGATTAGTTAGATACTAATTAGTTAGATATTAGTTAGATTGGCAGATACTCTGCTTAACAGCAGCAAGAGTCTTGGTAAAGTTGTTACTGGAATTACATTGTTAGTGGTGGGATTTGTTAGAAAAGAGAGAAAGCAAACTGGAGGGGGGATATGGGGGGAGAGAGGAGTTACTGTATGAAAATGATGGTAATGAGAGACTTTTTTTTAAAAAATCCAAACTGTTTAAAAAGGGTATTTTTCAAACACCTTTTCAAGCTTTTACTGTCTGTAAAGTCAATTAGATTCACTTAATGGATATGAAAATATACATCTGGTGTGATTTTCAAAACCTGCAGATGCTCAGAGGATAACATCAGGCTGTGCCTCTCGGGCAGTGATTTTCATTTGGGAATAAGCCATCAGTTTTACAGGGCTTTTTTTGAGCCATCAGTAGTCTGAAAAGCATCAAAGCATCTGCAAGGATTCTTGAGAAGTGGGAACATTTTTCGTGGATAACTCAAACAGCTAAAGAGGATTTTGGTGACATTTAAAAAAAAAAACAACAAACCCTCCCAAAAACTCCCCACATTCACCAAGACTGAATTCTGGGACAGTTTGGCTTAAAGATTCAGCAGAGCATTTGCTTTAACTTAACCATGGGCTTAAATCCCTCGTCTTTTGTTGAGAGTTCAGCATATACTTAGGGGCATCCTTCAGAACAGTTCCAAGTGATTTTTTGATATTTTTGTGAAATTTAGAAGATAAATGGGAAATGCAGTGATGGAGTAAACCTTGAGTTTGCTGTGTGTATGCTTGAGCTGCCTGCAAGATAAATTTATAATGCTTTAGGGAAACGTAGTACATCAGAAAGAGGGGTTGTTGCAGCTGTGAACCTGCTCTTAATTATAGTCATTTTGCCTGTCTTAGCATCAGGTATGGGGGTTAGTGCTTTTCAGGGTTGACTTTGCAGTTGGGAAAGCCCCACAGATCTTCAAAACACTGCATTTCTACCCAGGTTCATGTGGATTTGCATCTCTCCTGGCTCTGGTTGCTGTAGGTGCTGTTCCCCTTTGTTGATCCACTTTCTTGATCCCCTTTCCACAAGTACTTGGTGAATGAGAATGCCACAGGCTGATGGCACAGGGCACAGAAGTGTCTGCTTTCACAAGCCCTCAATAACTGTCCTTTATTTCCCACGTGTCTCCCCAACAGAGCAAAAGTTGGTTCATCACTTACTCACTCCATTGATTTATTTTGCAGGTCTCTCAAATCCCTGGCTCTCGATGGCTGGTATTGAGGCAGGGGCTCAAAGGAACCCCATCCATGTGGATGTAGGATGCAAGATGTTGATAGATGGTCATCACAGAACTGGGAATAATTGGATTAGGCTTTTGTAGGGACGTTTTGGCCAGACTGGCCTGGCACGGTAGTCTGAACATGTCACAAAGGGGTAGTTTTTAAAGAAAGATGTAGAGATTTACACATGTAATTTTCATTTTCTGTTAACGCATCATCTACAACAGGACCATTGTCTGTGCCCAGCTTGACAGATGTTCATGTGTTTATGGATGTGGAATTTTCTTTTGTTGCCACGTTAAGTAAATGTGCTAGTTTCAGTCTGGAGTAGGTAGAGTTCAGTAGAATTACACTCAAGGCACGATGGCCTTGATGTGAAGAGCGAGGTAGAAGCATGTTGTTTTTAACAGCAGCGAGGTGTGTTTCTGCACTGTGGCAGTGCTCTGACTTTATGTGGGACATTGCCACCAGCTTGCTGTGGGTTAAAAGTTGGAAGCATTGTGAGGTAGTAGAGGTCTTGGTGGGTAGGAGGAGACAATAGCACTGCTCTGTACAGGACCTTTGTTTTCATCACTTAGGTGGCAGAAAGAAGTCTTGATGCAGTGTCCACTCTCCGTGTTGTGTAGGGCTTCAGCAGAGCAAGCAGGTGCGGTGGAGTTGGAATACACAGCTGGAGGACACTGGAGCAACCTCACATGAGGATTTAGATTGCCCTTTTGTGGGGGAGGCTCATACTAACAAGTCAGATGGGGTTGGTCCCAGTGAGAAGCACCCATAGAAGCTCACCATAGCTTGGTGAGCAGCTGGGGAAGACAGAGGTAGTGAGCTGTGCTTCAGTGCCACGCTCACATCTCGCCTCTCCAGCTCTTCCCAGTCCATTGCAGTGGATTTTGGGGACTCGTCTCAGTGTGGTAGGTGGTGACTATTCCTGTGCTGTGATGTGGAGTGAGTTGGCCAACTGATTATAGTTGGCATCCTTGTTGGACACCTGAGCACTTGGGATGGTGTGTTTGTGTAATATGTTTCTGGCCTTAAAGTACTTAAAGGGCTTTATAAAAAAGATAGGGACAAACTTTTTAGCAGGGCCTGTTGCAATAGGACAAGGGGTAATGGTTTTGAACTAAAAGAGGGTAGATTCAGATTAGATATAAGGAGGAAATTTTTTTGTGACATTGATGAGACACTGTCTCAGGTTACCCAGGGAGGTGGTAGATGTTCCATCCCTGGAAACATTCGGGGTCAGACTGGATGGGGCTCTGAACAACTTGATCCAGTTGATGTCCCTGCTCATTGCAGGAAGGTTGGACTTAGATGACCATTAAGGTCCCTTCCAACCCAAACTATTCTATGATTCTGTGTATCAACTGACTTCAGCCTGTACTTTGTACCAAATCTGTGCCCTGAACCTTTTCTTTTTTCCCCCATTGCCCTCTACGTTAGTAATGAACTCTTCAGTGTGGTTTCAGAGAAAATACAACTCCTTGTGACTGCTGTTTTACTCCTGGAGATTGTTAATACAATGGAAAGTTAGAGGTCAGGGAAGTTTGATTTGTTGTGTTAGCAACAAGGTAGGATTCTTGTGAAACCTAAGTCATCTGCAGAAAGAAAGGTTTTGAGTGCAGTGTTGTTTTATTTATTGCTAGTTTTAGGAGAGTATCGTGGTAACTTCTCTTTGCTGTGTGGTGTTTGGTGAAATGCAGTCCCTGTCCACCCGCCCCTAGTACGCTCCAGGAAGGAAAGCAGAGGAGCTGCCCTGAGGTCTAAGACTTTTCTGGTTATTGTTTCCATGCCATAAATATTGCCAACTGCTGCTTGTCAATGTTGCTCATCAGCTGCTGTGGTAGTGAAGCCCTCATTCAGAGGGTTTTGAGGGCAACAGGAACATCCCAAGGGATTAAAAACCCCATGTTCAGACCTACTGAAACATGCTGTTCAGCATATTTTGACTGATTATACTCATCCTTTACATGACTTAGAGTTGAATGTTGTGCCATTGCCCTCTTGTGCCTTACAGACATAGATTTGGGGGTGTTTGCAGAATCAGTGCACATCTGCACTAGCTCTTGGGGAGCTCCATCCTGTGCTTTGGGATTATATGCTTTAAAATGCAGCTGGAGGATGACGTATTCACAGCACTGCCATACTTGGTGCCTCTGAGAGTAATGTAAGCAATGTAGGCCTGTTTGGGGGATTCTTTTCTTGTTGCTTTTTAAAAACACTTATGTCTTTAGTCCCTCACCTTTTCACTATAAGTAGGTGGACTGGCTTTAAGGTAGGGGAAGCACCTCTCAGCCTTGTTTTTGACTCTGATTTAAAGAGCTTGCACCCATAGGTGGGTTATTCTGTCCCAGCGTGGCATTGCATCATGCCCTAAGTGATGTACTCAGTGATGTACTACCTCTTGGGTGCTATTCATTTTGCCTACCTTCTTCCTGGCTAAAAGCAGTTGTGTGTAGGCTCCTGCTATGGTCATTTGCATAAGAGTGGCCCTCCTGGAGGGTGACTCACCTTAAAGGTTGTTGACCTCGATTACAGCAGCATAAAACTCCATGGAAGTCCTTGTAGAGCTCAGAATTGCATGTATTGTTTAACCTTAAGTAAACGTGACATTAGTTTCTCCCTTTGCTGTGAAGCATTTGGTGCAATACCCATGTAGATACAGGCCCTTCTGTTGAACTAAAGGGAGTCGTGGCTAAATTTAGAGCAGACGAGTAATGGTGGATGGCAAAAATAAGATCGATTCTATCCATTTTTCCTGTATGATTTATGGCTTGGCCAACTGCTAAGCTAAAACGAAGTCATTTGGTAATTATTGCTCAGTGCCTTTTTACAGTAATGCAGAAGTCAGCCAGAAATTAATAAATTCTAAAGCATCCAATAATTGTAGATTTTCCATTTTTTCCAGTATTTCAAAGTGGAAAGTGCTGTAATGTAAGTTCAGTACCTTTGTGAAAGCAGTAAAGCCATACAGTGAAAGATTGATGCAGGAGATGGAGAGCAGCGAGCCTTACCAATGTCCGTTTGAGGAGCTGGCTTAAAACACAACCAGCAACACATTTTTATCTTAGAAACTGATTTAACTAAGGAGGAGCTAATTGTGGCAGCTGCTGGGAGGATGCAGGCTAGCAAAGCTGGCAGAAGGGCATGATTTCTTTTCTCCCCTTAAACTTCTTGCTAAAAAGCAGCCTAAATCCTAAAGCATTGGTTTACTTAAGGTCTGACTCTGCAGTTGAAAGTCTTAATGTGGACTTTGAATGCATAGAGAACATCTCTGAAAATACTTTAAATACTCTTTTCTGGCTCTGTTCATTTGTGCAGACCATTACCCTGTTACCATTCTGCTGAGCCAGCTCCACTGAGCTGGGACTCACCATCCAGTTAGCCCTGAGGACAATGGCGGGCAAAAATCACATATTCTAGTCTTTATCCACTCCTTTAAGCTATTTAATTCTTTGCTTATCGGTAACAATTGTTCACATGGAAAAACCACAGACAATGCCTGGTTTCTCAAACTGTGCTTTCTCTTGATGACCCAGCAGGTAGACCCCAATTGCTAAATCAGTGGTTTTGTCTCTGCTTTCTCTGTAGCATGTCCTTCTTTTCAATAGCAGAGAGCAGGGGGATGGACCAAGCTAAACATGCCCTGATAACCAGCGTACTTCTAATCCCACATAACTGCTTCTGCAGCTTTTTCTTGAACAGTTATGCACTGACTTTACTACAGTCTTTGCTTTTCAAGGGGCATCACGGCCTGCAAAAAGAGCCAGGTACAAGATTTTTTGAATTCCTGCTGTTGCATTTCTTAATATAGCACCCTCTGAAATGTGCTGGATGTCTTTACCCTGGCTGCGGCGTTGCCTGGATTTCTAGCTGTCTCATCAAAAGCTTATTCCTGAGATGTGTCAAGTGCTTCCCGGGGCTTTGCTGAGCTCCCCTGGTGCTGTCATGCACGAAGATGCTCTGAGCCCTGTGGGACTGAAGCCCGTTGGAAAAATCAGCCTGTGAAGTGCTGACATGTGGTATGGCCGCTAACAGCTTGTGTTGATCCAGGCATAAAGGCTGGGTCCTCCGGAAGCTTTGCAGGAGTAAGGTGCCTGTGTAGGAGCTGTCACATAGGTGTTTCAGAGGAGCAGGCTGAGGTTTAAAGCAAGGTTTTAAGAACATTAGAAATGCCTGTTGGGTTATATCCCCAGCAGTGACAGCAGGAGATGCTGTTTAGGACCCAACCTGTCCACTTTCTGAAGTCTGTTTGCTGCAGAATGTGGTTTTTTCCTCTTCTCCGGTCAAAATATTAGAGTGGAAGGAAGCTATAGCTAGCTGTCGTCACCTTCAGGGTTTTCCAGGGACTTTGACAACCCAAAATGGAATACCAGTGATAAAGTAGCTGGGTACTCTTAAGTATAGACCAGCTGTATCAGGAAGTGTGAAGCAGGCACTGATGAACATCAGTTCTCATACTGCTACTCTAAACTGCAGCCCCACCAACTTTTCCATCCCCAGGTGAAGGTAAAGCTGGGCTGCAGCAAAACCTCCCTGTGGGACTGGCTGCTGTGTAGCATGTGCTGCTGCTCCAGGTCTAGCAGCCACATATCACTGTAAGGAATTCAAATACGCTTTGGGGTTTGCAGAGCTGTTTAGGCCAGCTGTTGCCTGCAGTCCAAAACCTCTTCTCTCCCTGTGTCTCATTTTATGCTCAGGTTTACCAGCTGAAGAGCCCACCTCTGAATTCCTTTTTGAGACCTGTTGCTGTTGTCATTGTGTTTCTGGTAGCGAACATGTGTGGAACTGCACTGTGGCCAAGTTGCAGGTTGAATACTGGATGTCATCTGTCATCCCACCAATTCCTTGCTGATGGCAGCTCTGGAGGCTTTGTCTGAGCTTCGAGGTGGTTGCAAGTAGCTTCAGCCCTCAGTAACAACAGCAAAGGTGGAAGGTAGCAGGGATGGAAAAGAAGGTAGATGGGGAAGTAGCTGAGCTAGTTGCTGGGGACCAAATCACCCGTCTGCCTTCATGCTGTGTAAGTGATCTCATTGCTTGCTGCCCAGGTGCCCCATGAATCAAGGAGTGTCACCTACCCTCGGCATATAGATGTGCTGCCCTGTGGTCTTCCAGCAGGGAATTATTTATAACAGGGCAATGAATCCTGCAGTGGTAGGTTGTGTGGAGTTATTTATGGGAAGGAAGGGGTCCCACAGCATTTCTAATTTCATGCATGAATAATTCTTGTGTGTCCCTGACATTTTTTTGCTCCCCCACGCCTCGACCTTGTCTGGTGTAGAGGGATGCTCACAGGTGTCAAGAGAGTCAGAGTCAGGGTCTCTCACATCTCACCCAGTTTCCGTGGCCATAAAGTATTCTGAAATGCCATCGTTTTGTGGGAGCCCTCCAGGAATGCCTTTTAACTGAAGTCAAGTGTAGAGTTATTAGCAGAAGTTGTGGGAGCTGTTGTGCAGCCCTGCTTGAAGCCAGGGGGAACTAGAAGGGTGGAAGGGAGAGAAAATCAAGACAGGGGGAAGAGGGCAGTAAGGAAAGATAATAGCATAATAATGTGCCTCATAGACACAGAACTAAATCCCTCCCCATCCTGGCTAGCTGGGCAGTTGCAGTCAGAGGCAGGTACAGCTGTTGCCTGTCCTTGGTTAGTCCCTGTGTCCGAGCTGTCCTGTCTGTGACCGGGTGGCAGCTGATGTGCCATGTCTGTGCCCTGGATGCCTCCCGCCGGCAGCTTTCACATCACGGCAGCCACACTCTGCCTAGAAGAGCATCCTGTCTTTGTGACATTGATGTAACTCGGCTGGTCTGCCCCGTGATGTGCTGAGGGTGGAGGGGAGGGAAGAAGGAGAGTTGCCTCAAGTGCTGAGTCTCTCTTCAAAACCCAGACAGGATAAAAGGGCAGGGATTTAAATGGCATCAGCAATACACAGCCGTGGCACAGACAGCTTTGGGCTGGGGACTCTGTCCACTTGCTGCCACACACGGCCTGTCTCACTTAAAGCAGTGTATATAAATAGTGCTGGCAGGAGAAGAGGTGAGACACTGAACTTTGGGGCTTTTTTACTCTGTTACCTATAAATAAGCAACAGTTGCAGAGCACTGTGTCCAGTGCAGGACACCCCCTAGTTCCCTCCCTACCGCCTTGCTGGGACTACCCCTGCTTGACAGAAAGGACTACCACTCTGGCCAAAATGGCACCAAAAAATGGCACCAGATGCTGAAGAAGTGACTCCAAGAGCAAATATTTAAAAGTTTGTGATGAGACAGTGTGTGTGTGTTGCGTTTCCTCTCTCCTGGTATTTCTGTGCGCTCGTGCTGTACCTGGCTGTGTCACAGCATGTCAGTGGGTTGCAGGGAGGAGTTTGGGGGCATTCATACCTCTAGGATTAGCAAGACTGTCGCTTTTGGCAAGCTTTTATTAGTGAGGGACACAGGTCCTGCCCTGTGGGAAGCACAGGGCTGATTTTAGGAGACAGTGTTTGGGGTAGTCCTTTTGCTTCTTCCTAGCAGCTTGGAGGAAAATCTCAGCTGGAGAGGAATGTTTGCCCTGTGCAGGACGATGCTGCTCCCAGCAAAGCCTTGCAGACACATACCAGGCCTCCATCCCCTCCCAGAGCTCACACCTCACCTAGCCAGAGTTTCTTTTGATATCAGCTTCCTTTTGGTGGCCAGGCCTCGGATGCTTTCCTGACTCTACAGTAAGCACATAGGTGGTGTTGACTTGGCAGGTTCCCATCTGCTGAGAGGCTCTGCTGGTCCTCTCATATGGATGATGCTCTGAGGACGTCACCCAGCACAGCTCTGAGCCGGGAGGAGAATTGCCCACATTTGCATGGCTGTGACATGCTAAAGCAGAACTGAATCACAGTCTGTGCTTGAAGGGACACTGCCTTGAGAAGTTGCACATCTGCCTGGAACTTATATTCCATGAATAACCCTCCAAGAGCTTATAAGAGCTTAGCTATGAGACATAGCTGTGTCACCCTTGCAGAATGAGGGAAAAGACTGGCCAACCTCTGGGCAAGGTTTATATACTTGCTTTGTGCTGAGTTTCCAAGAAAATTTCTTCCTGTATGAGTGCAACCCCACCCATGCAGAATTAGCACCAGCAGTTGGTGGTGGCTGCAGAAGCCACTCTGTCCTCTCTCCAGCTCCGTGGAAAGCAGGGACAGGTTTTACCCAGCTCAGCCCCTCACCACACTGGTGCGTGGGTGCCAGCATAGGGGAGGACACAAGTGCAAGTTCAGGATATTTTTGGGCGGCAGAGCTTTGTTTGCTCCTGTGGAAATGCTAGAATTTACTAGTAAACAATGGATTTTAAAAGTTCCTGGCAGAGAGAGCTTTGCTTTGTCAGAGCAGTGCATGTTGCAGTCTGGTTTTTGGGGTAGTCACCCCCAAGAGCTCAGGGACTTCGGAAAACTGGGGGAACCTGCTATCGTCAATCATGCAGGACTTGTGCTGGTGGGGAAGGCTGGTGTCTCATTGCCCTCCTCTCTTCTAGCAGTACTCCCTGCTCCTGCTTTTGGCTCCAGTCTTTCCACCCATCCACCCACTGGCCTTTTATTCACCAAAGGGTGTAGAAGAATTTGCAGCAAAAATAAATGAATTTATTTTCACCCACCATCCTCGTCGGCTGCGCGGGGGAGAGCTGTGCAGCTCATGACGGTGGAGGAGAGCAGGAGAGGAGGGTTGCAAGCACAGCTAGGGGATCACATGGCATATTCTCCTTGGACAGGAGCGGTGGATGCTTTGGGTAGAGAATTACCAGCGAGCATGGTGGTACTGCTCTGGGGAAGCCCTCAGGGCATGGGGCTAGTGGTGGTGCATATGGAGTCTGAGGGCAGCCTGTGCTGTGGGAAAAGGCTGAGATGAGATGAATGCTCTCTTTTGGCCCTCAAAAGCTGGGAATCCTCCTTAAAATACTAGCAGAAAGACACTGCCCTCATGTGCTCTCAGACCCTGGGTGCCATCAGCTGAGGAACCATGTCTGACCCTGCTGGGTTATTCTGTGAGTTTCTTTTAGTAATTTTACTATTAGAGCAGCTCTTGCTGTGTCCAGTAAGTAGAATATATCTTGAATGATGGTGCTGTAGGAGCAGGAGGCTTTGTAGTGGTGAAGTCTGGGGGTTGGTAGGCAGATAAGTAGTTTGAATTATTCCAGTAAGTTGGTGTAGTTTGTTGCCTAAAGTTTGGAAAGATGAGATACAACTCATGGACAAGGAGAGAAAGGTAAAATGGAGCCACTTACATCTTGCTATGCCAGGCGTTTAAATTCAAGGAGGCAAGAGATACAGGAGCCCTGCCTTCTCTTTGTCTTACAATGCATCTTGCAGGTCTTGTTGATCCCCTTGTAACATCTCTCCTAGACACTCCCATTGGCCAGCAAAGCAATCTGCCTCACGTACAATTGCACCAGTGTGTGCATAGCCTCTCATGGTTTGGCCCGTCATTCATGGACATAAACACAGCGGAATCCTCAGAGCATGTTGAGGCATGGAGGTACCTTGGGTAGGTCTTTCCAAGGAGAGGCATTACCCTCTGGAGCTGAACTTCCTTGTCTTGAAACCTGTCCACTGCTGCCCTGGTATGCCAGGCTGACTGCTGTCGAGGTGCTGGAGGAACCAGGGTAACTTCACCAAATCTGTGAAGCATGAACAACCCAAAATCATCTTCCTTGTTACACATGTCATAGCTGGTTTTTTTTCATAGGTGTGTGCATCTCAAATTTTGTTCTCATAGAATGGTTTGGGTTGGAAGAGGCTTTTAAAGATCATCTAGTGCAACCCTCCTGCTGTGGGCAGAAACGTCTTTCAATAGACCAGGCTGCTCAAAGCCCCGCCCTGTTTGACCTTGAATGCTTCCAAAGATGGGGCACTCACAGCTTCTCTGAGCAACTTCTCCAGTGTCTCAACACCCACTCACCCCACCCCATCAAAAAACCTTCTTCCTTTATTAAGGGTTTTGCCTGTGAGTTCCTGAAGTCGAGACTCTGTACTGATACAGTGGACCAGGGGAGTGGAGAGAACTGAGCAAGGTGGTGGTGGACTTCCCATGGCTGCTTCTCCTCACCTTTGCCTGTTGGCAACCCAGAGAGGCCAGGTTGGATGTGGAGGCAAGGGGCAGTGCTCCCAAGGAGGCTTGCTGTTTGTCTGGATGCTAATGGCTCCAGCAGGCACCTCCAGTACTCTGGTGTGTTCACAGGGCAGCTGGAGTTAGATGCAAGACATTCATGAAGAAGAAACACTGGAATGACTCTTGCAGCATCCAAAAAATAAAAATAAAAAATGAGGAGCTTAGGGCAGAGTGAGCTGGAAGGGCTTTGGGTGTCTGCAGTGATGAGTGACAAGGGGACCCCAGAAAATGGAGGCAGATGATGCTGAAGGCAGAGATGGAGACGCTGCCATGAGATGAGTATCTGAAGGGCATGAAGAATTGTAGCCATCAGGGTTTGTGTTTATCTTTGCAGCAGTGATTATTTTCAGGTAGTGGTGTGAGAGAGTAAAACGTCAGCTCCTGCTATTAATAGCACTGTGAACAACGAGGCTGTTGCTCATTACTGGCAGGTGAGATGAAGTTAATTTTATTTCATCCTAGGTGTGAAAAAGTGCAAAAACAAGACAGGCTCTGAGTCAATCCCTTTGGTCCAGAAAAGATGGAAAGAGACACCCCCCTACATCCCTGGGGTGTTGTTTTCTCAGGGTGCTTCTTTCTTGCTCCAGAGTAAGTGCTGCTGGAGGAGTGAATGGGTGTGCTGAGGACCTGCGGCTGGCTTGGACTGCTGAAAATGTTGCATTTGGGTAAAAAAGCAAATCAAAGACTTTCAGGGCACCTGCTATGAAACCAGAGGAGAGAAGGTCTCAGCTCAAGGCCAGCAGCACATGGTAGGACCCCAAAGTAGCTTCTGGTAGCAAATCCCCATCTGAATGAGATGCAGCTCCCTGGGGAGAAGGATTTGACACCTCCATGGGTGAAAGCTGCTCTGGGGTTTGCAGCCACCTTGAGAAATCTGAGGTGTCTTTAGCAGGCTGAAGGATCTAGCCATTGGTGATGTTCAGAGCAGACTCAGACACAGGCTGGGCAGGAGTGTAAAGGTCTTAGAGATTGATGGTGCTGGTGTAAACGAGAGCCGAATACAACTCACATTGTTTGAACAGATGTGTCCTGTCTGCTGCTAATTATAAGCATTGCATGCACAACACACACTGGGAGATGTGCCAGATACTATTTCTTTTCACGTTGAACTCGAGATCGTTATAATTAAGCTTTGAAGTTGTAAGTAAAAACTAACATGGAGTGCAGGTTTGCTCTTCTGATTCTTGCAATTCGAATGGGATGGAATGGAATGGAATGGATGGGTGTGAGGGTACAACCTCTATACTGGAGAGCAGTCAGAGGTGGCTTGGGGTTGTGAAGTGCCTTGTGGGCTCTGCTGTGGTGAGCATGTGCAGATTTGGGTTTTAAATAGGCAGAAGATACACTAGAAACGTGCTGTTTTACAAATGTGGGAAGTGTTGCTGAGTGAGCTTTCGCAGCCTCTTGGGCTCGGTGGGCACAGAGGAGAGGTGCTTGCTAAGAAGGGAAAATTGTGAATAAAATTGGGAAGCAATTGTATAACCTTGGGCTGAGAGAACTGAAGATTGATGGCTCTGATAGCTCCAGGAGGAGTTGCCACATGCACAGCTGGATGACGGGGACATGCTGGCTGTGCCACCAGCTGCAGCTGAGCAGGCACTGGTCACTGGCCACTTTGTAGCACTTCTTGGGTCTGCCTTGAGATGGGGGAGACACTGTGTGTGCCTGGGGGAGCACCCCACCTCTGCTCCCTGAATGTGAGGGGGGACTTTTCAACCCCCTTTTTAGGGCAGTGCCATGGGAAGTGATGGTGGTGGTTGTGTGTTTGGGGTGAGGATCACTGTGGTCCCAATCACATGTTGTGCTTGCCATGTGGCCAGAGGTGTGATGGGTAGGCTGAGGGAGGGGAGAATGGGTAGAGCCACCAAGTGAGGAGCGCTTCAGACAAGGCTGTGGAGCAGAGAGCATTGACACCTTGCAGCCTGGTGATTTGTATTCATAGAGAGAGTGGCTGCTGGTTTTTGGTGCTTGTAGGTCTTCATCTGGGGTCGTGTCTGAATAAATTATGTTTTGAGATCTGGGCGAAGCAGGGGAACAAGCCACGCTGTCAATGCGGCAGCGCAGGAGAGATGTCTTAACTGCTCGCAATAA
>VZTM01004868.1:25433-47128 GCA_013400555.1 Jacana jacana | reverse complement strand
CCCCCCCCCCCCCCCCTCAGCCCCCCCACCCTGCCTTTCCTAAGCCAGCACAGACTCGGACCGGCTGAACTCTGAGCCCCGTTGTACCATAGCGTGAAGTTCAGATCCAACCTAAGTATCTCCCGTGCCCTTCTGTAGCCACGTGTAACCTGCAGTCCTGGGCCAGACTCCGCATGTGCGTTGGACTCTCTCTTTGCTGCCTTTTTAGGGGGTTTATGTTTGTTTGGTTTTATTTCATTTTTAAGAGGTTTTTTTTTTTGTTTGTTTGTTGTTGTTGTCGTTGTTGTTATTATTTTTAGTTTTGGCTTTTGCTGAATGGTGTCATTGAGGCATAATGGAGGCTGCAGTTCCTATGGCAACTCATTTGCACATTAATGTGCTCACCAAATCTAACCACTTCAGAGAAGCACCGTGTGACAGATAATAGCATTTTTGGGGAGCGCCGGGGTTGGGGGGGGGGAGCATACTTATTATCTTAACCAGCTGCTTGTTTGATAAATGTAGATGGCCTCACTGCAGCCTTCCATCAAAGGTAATTAACTGCTTTAATGATGTCAGATTTGTGAATTGTACAATGCAAAAAGCAATGCAAAGCAGATTCGGCATGTGTCTGTACCCGGTATGTTTGTACAGTGCCTGCCAACTAAAGAATAACCAAGACTACAGCTTCTTCTAGCCTGAGATATCAACTTTTATAACTTATTTAAACAAATAGCAACTTTGCATGAATTATGTCTTGGGGAAAAAGAAGATCGGTAGGTTTTAATTTTTAAAATGTGGTATCAGAGGTATAAAGAAAACCATTTCTGGCTGCACTTAATTTAGGGTGGGTGGAGGGGTTCAGCTCTTGTTAATACATTTAAAGGGGAAAACCCCTTTAATCTAGTTCCGGGGAGGGGGGGAAGTTACTATTTTCTGAAGTATTATGCCGGGGGCAGGGAGGGGACAGGGGATGGGGACCCACCACCTATCGTGGTGAGCCTGATGAAAGGGTAGAGCATGCAGTAACCACGCTCGCACTTGCAGACACCAGGGAAGCATCCACAGGAGAGTCTGGGGTAGGGAGGCGGTGTGGGGAGAGGAGAGGAGCTGTGGGGAGGACGGGGGGCAGGCAGTGTAGACCCACGTGTGGGATGCTGCCTGTGTCTCGCTTGTACCAGGAGCTGCTCTTTCCTCTCCATCCCAGACCTTTCCCAGCACCGAGATGTGGCTGGCAATGCTCACCCCATCTCTGCGGGGGCCAAGGACCGGGCATCGAGGCTGGGGGTGGAGGAGCCATTTGGCAAGACCCCAGTAGCGCCCAGTGCTGGACTGGGGCTCGGTCCAGCCTGTACGGAGCCGGGGAGGGGGCAGAGTCCCAGTGTGTGTCCCAGCAATAATGAGGGGGGGGAAATGAGGTTGGTGAAGGGCACTGTAGCAAGAGACCGTCAGTTTAATTAACAAAGTTTCTGTATGGGGCACTATATTTTTAAAAGTCTTTCTATGCTGTACATTTCTCCTGAAGCTGAAATAATGTACTGTTGGTAGGGGTTTTTGTATAGTGTACAGAAATTGGCAGAATATTTTCTTGCTGCATTCAGTGATTTATTAACCGAAGTAAAATAGACAAACATAAAGTGTTAGCAAAAGTTGAAAGAAAAAAAAAAAAAAAAAAACAACACAAAACAAGTTTGTGCCTTTTTTAGTTTATTTTTCTGTTGCTATATAATCACTGCACTAAAACCTTTCCAGAGAGGGAAAAACAAGCAAACTAGTCTCTTAATAAGGGAGGAATACGTAAAGCCTAAATTGAGTGTTAATTTTTTTTATTGGGATATTTAATTAAAAGAATGTTGCTGGTTTTATTTGATACCTGTGCCTTTGTAATAAATCTCCACGTCCTGTCAGAAAAGCCAAACCTGGAATAAATCCCACCAGATCCCACAGATGCAGAAGTTACCATCAGGTTACCAGTATTTTCTTTTAAGACGTGTAAACCTTAACTGATGATATTACAGTATCTGATCATAATACCCGCTGAGTTGCCTGGGAAAGAGGTGCTGTGGAAAGGTGCAGCTTTTGGGGAGCTGTCTGTGTTCCTCCCTGGGCACAGGCACGTCAGATGCCTGAGATATACCAGTAAGGATTTAGTTGTTGCCACTTGGCCGGTAGCTGCTGAGCAATTTTCTTCCCTTAGCACCTCTGCCAGTTGCTTTGTGACCGGGCTCTTTGGAAGAAATCCAGGTTGGTTGCTCCTAGTCCTCCAACCGGGACAGCTCGTTTCTGAAGGAAAGGGCTGGCTGCCAAACAGCCTGGATTTTGCTTTTCTCAGAAGATGGAGAAGGCTGGCGGGTGAAACACTGCTGATCCCGGCCCTGGTTTTTATTGGGAAGCCCCTGTGGCTGCCAGAGCTGCATCCCTGGTAGCTGCAGTAAGATTGGGGGTACAGGACCTCTGGCATTGTTGCTACTTTCCCACCCAGAGCTGCTCTGAATAGGATCAGACATGGTTGGGCTTAAAAGCATCGTGATACTGTTGTTTCATCTGCATTCAGGAGAAGTTTCCCTGAATGTGGTAGCTCAGGCTGAGCTCTGGAGCCAGAAAGTCACCGCTCTGCATGGTCCCTGGGTTCTGGACCACCCAGACTCACCTGCTGCCCCCCCTACACCCCTGTTGGGCCAGCATGCTGGTGGACCACGGTGCAGCTCACAGTGACGTGCTGAGCTTGAACTGCCTTTGGTGCATCCATCCGTCTGCTCTGCCTCTTTCGGAGTGCACTGCTTTAAACAGCCCTGCATGGAAAAGGTCCCCCAGCTCGCGGGTTATGCCTCCCAGTACTGGCTCTGGCTTTGCAGACCCCTTGGGGAGCTTCTTGTTTCTCCTGCATCAGATAGCTGTGGTCAGCACAGCTCTGCATCGAGGCCATCCCTATTTTTTGTGGGCTAGAGTGTCACCCCCTGACTTCCCGTCCCAGTTCAGTGGCTGGGTAGGTGCAAGGTAGCACAAGCTGGTTGTGGTTTTGGTCCCAGGAGAAGAGCCTGTAATCTGGACCTGCCCCTTGAGATCCTATTGCCAGTTGTTGAGTCTTAATTCCAACAGAGACTCGTGTCAGTGTGAGATGGTTGGGGATGCTCCTAATTTGTTTCAGTGGTTTCTCCTTCCAAGGAGTGCTGGGATGAGTAGTGTCTCTTGGGCTTTATCCTTAGTTGGTAAATGTGGTGTAAGATGGCTTCAGATTGAGGCGTAGGATGTGATGGAGAAGTGAAGGAAATTCCTCCAGCTGTGTCCAGTGCCTGCTTTCATCTTGCAGTGTACATAGGTTGTTGCAGCCCACTGCCCTTGTGCTGCCTGCTGTGTGATGGTGGCACTGAGGATGCCCTCTCCTCACCTGGCAGCTCCCTCCTTAGTGCTGAGGCTTTTTCTGCTAATCCTTGTACAGCAGTAACTGCTTGAACATCAGCTGCTGGGAGGGGACTGGGACACAGCCCTTACTCATGAGGTGAAGGTACCAGGTGTGATATCCAAAAATTAAAAAAAAAAAAAANAAAAAAAAAAAAAAAAAAAAAAAAAAAAAAAAAAGGTTTGGGGGAGGAATTTTTCATAGCTGTGGCCGAGATCCACAGCCTCAGGACTGCCAGTCCCCCTGGAGGGAGTGGGAACCCTCTGTGCATCCTGAGCAAACTGGCATCTCAAGCACATGTAATATTTGGCAATAAGCTCTGAGGGAAGCTTGGCCTCTGAGTGGATCCAGGCCAAAAATGCTGAGCAATCAAACCTACAAAGAAGGTGTTTTCTAATCTTACCTGAAACCCTTGGACCTGGTATTTGTGTAAATCTATGCCGTGTTTTCCCTCCCTGAAGCAGTCAGCAGCTGCGAGACGCTTAGAAACGGCAGCCCTAATTCATCTCTGCTGGGAGATACAGAGAAGTTTGGGGCATTGCCATCAGCCAACAGCTGCCCTGTCCCCTTACCTCGCTGTTGCTGTGCTGTGCAGGACTATTTCTGAGCAAACCCTTACCTCTTGCAACGTGTGCTGCAGGCTGAACCCAGGCACAGGGTGCTGTACCCATGCCAGGAGCTGGGCTATCCCCTACATGGTCCATCCTTTCCTGCCTCTGCAGCTTGTACGGCTCGGGGAGAAGTTGGGGCTGCTGCGGGGCACTGCCCGCTCGGGGAGGAGATGCATGGCCATGGCGTGCCTTGGCTGCGGGGCTTTTCCAGCTGCCCATCGTGGAAGGAGATAGCTGGCAGTATAGTCAACCCCATCAGGGACAAGCAGGCTCATTTTAAAAGGTGTTTGGCAGAAGCAGGGTGAGTTTAACGGAGAGGGTGAAGATGCTCTGTGCCCTTCGGGTCTGAGTGCAGGCTGAGCCTGAGGTGGGGTGCAGTGGGGGTGGCCTGGGGCACAGAAGCAGGACCAGCCTTTGCGATGCCACAGAGGCAGTTGCATCCCCAAAGCCAGCGTAACCCTCTGCAGGGTACAAGTCCTTCTTTTGCCACATGCAAGGTGGATGCACCTAAATTCTTAAAAACCCAAGGGCCAGCTCTGTGTCTTCACTCATTTTAGCAAATGCAGGGGGTGAACAACCCTGGGGACATCTGTTCCTGGGGCTGGGACCTGGACAGTCATTTCCCCCTGTGGGAAATCAGGATGATAGTTTAGGCCATGATGTCTGAATTTAATAGTCCCTGTGGAGGAGAAGCAGGATCAAGGGGCTGGCAGGTGGCTGTTGGGGTTTGGATGTACCTCTTGGGGTCCCAGTGCTGCCCACCTGCAGCAGAAGCGGAAAGTGCCCGGTGCCTGGAGGGGGAATCAGGCCCTTTCCTTGCTGTCAGTCCCGTGGTCAGAACTCCCAAGGGAACTGGTTTTACAAAAACCTCATCAGGATCCTCGCTGCTGCCCATTGCTCGCTGAACCGTCACCCTCCGTGGTGCAGGTCTGCTGCCTTTTAATTTGCCAGGTTTGCTGGCCGAGGCGCAGATGGGTAGAGACTGACTGCAGGGATTTCCGAATTGCCAAACACACAAGGGCAGGAACCAGCTCCGGTTACCTCTGAATTAACAATCTCTTTCTCTGTGTGCTGGGAGCCTGTGTTTCATTAGCGCTGGTGTGATGCACTCTATTTAAAGCTTAATAAAGGCATTTTAATTCCACGCTAACTGGAGTCATGCAGTGGAATATAGTGTACCACATAAAGAAAACTAAGGGTTGCAAACTGTTAAATAAGCTTTAAACTGCAAAAGGATACTTTTTCTTTTTCTTTTTTCTTTTTTTTTTTTTCTCCCTCAAAATAGTTCTACCCAGAATCTTGGGCAGAACAAACGTGTGCTCTTGCATCCCTCAGTAATAGAGACTATGCACAGAGATTATGCTTATCTCCCACCAAAACAATGCTGCCTGAGTGGTCGTTTGGGGTACCTTTTGTTGAAAACAGAATAAGAGAATAATTTGAACTACAGAGAGTTGAGTTATAACACAGTATCCTTTCAAACAACAAGCTCTAATAAGTCAGCAGCATTTGGAGCTTGATCCCTGTTTAAGACCGCTGCTCGGGGCTGTCTGTATGACACGATGGTCAGCTGTGGGAGAGAACATGCTTTTGACATCTAATGAGGAGAAGATGGACTTAATGAGACCAAGAGCATAACAAATACATAATGCAACTGTAAATTTATTTACGAGTAACGCGTTTGAATGCAAAAGCAGCTACTGCTATGTAAGCATAATGAACATAGAGCTAACGTTGTTTTCAGTTTCTTTTCCTCCAAAGCTTAGTCCTTTTGACTTGTAATATGTATATTTGCTTTTTTAAAAAAATATATAATTAGGTTTAACAAAGCATCTGTTGCTTTGTGAGTTGTACTTATGATTGTGCTGGGCCGTTAGCTTTAAGCAGTTTGTGTGCTTGTGTTATTTTATTAAAGCAAAAGTCTTCTTCAGACAAATGCGGTAAAGGGAAAAAAGTACTATTTTTTGGGTAGTGTTAAGCAGATGTGTGGTATGCATTTGGAAAATGTCCGGTGTCAGTTGAAAAACAAAACAAAACTGGGGCTAAATTGCTTACCAGAACTGCTCATGTTTATGGCAGTGGCTTTTTAGTTCGTGGGTTACAGTCTAAACTCATGCCTAAACAGAAACTCTGATTCCCCTGAGCAGCCTCTTACTCTGCATCTCTTCACCGTTGTACAAGACCGATGTGAAATGAGTCTTGTGTTTTCTATGTTCAGCATAGTATGTACTGTACTTTGTAATGGGAAGTGGCTACAAGTCCTCAAAGAAAAATGAACATATTATAAAACAGCAATAATTACCACTGTAAAGCAAATGAGCACGTGGGGGAGAGCACAGGGGGGTAGCTGATGAGGGTGGTAGCGTTAGGAACACACTGGTGTCAGTGCTGCTGTTGCACCTGGGGAGCAGGATGAAGTACTAGGAAAGGCCATGGGGTCTGTGGGACTGGATTTCACCTTGGCAGAGGACTTTCCCCCATAGGACCGAACCGTCCTTGGGTGGTGTAGGTCCTTAGGCAGCACAGGTTTTTCACCCTGGTTTTAAGGGTGAGTTGTTGCAAATACTGTTCCTGGTGGGGGAGGCAGACCCACGGAAGAGCTGTCAGAGTCACACAAGGGAAGGCAGATGCTCGTTGCCGGGGTCTCATACCCCAGCGTGCTCCCCTGCTGCACTACTGGGGCTCAACAACAGCAGGAAATGGAATAAACTGACACCATCTTGCCGATGGAGGAAAGCAGCAGTTGGCTCTGTTGGAAAGCTGTTTGCGTACCACCAGGCGGTAATCGATACAGACCCATTCCTCTAGAGTGGCAGGAGGTGCTAAGGTGTGTGCCTGTTGGGGTGCTTTAGGCACTTGAGGTCCAGCCTACCCATGCGGTGTGGTCTCTCCATCTCCCACCGGTGGGCCCCGGGAGCCAGCCAGCTCTCCAGGGACAGCAGGGTGGTGGCCTCGGGCAGGGCCGGGTGAGGTGCTCTGGGTGAATGACTTGTAGGTACTTAAGTTCTGTTCCTGATGGCCGCTGTAACTGTGAAAATTAACCAGACCTGCTGTGATAAATTTGGTTATATAAGGTTTATTTGGTTAATTTTTTATAAGTGAAAACTGAAAAGATGAAAGAGAATTGTAATATGAAAGCAACTGCTGTAAATAATGTACGAATGAATAAAATCTAAAACTTATGTCAGTTTTTTCCTAAACTGTATTGCTGTCAAGTTACTGACACCGCAGTGCAGACGGTGCCTCCATCTTATCTAGCTCCCAGTCTAGCATGGGCAACCACTGCTCGTTCCCATCTACATTGGTAAATAGGGATATCTCTACATGTGTGTCGTGAGTGTCCTTGGATTTCCATGCTGTTCCAGCTCACTGCCTGATACTAACTTGTTTGGAAGCATCCATGTTCTCAGAGCTGCATATCATAAATGTGGAGCCAGATCTGGGCCTTGCATTGCAGGGGCTGCCCTACAGTGGGACCCTGCCCAGCCCTGATCACCGGGCACAAGTCTGCCTGAGGCCACATGCCTCTGTTTGCACCCAGAATCCCACCTGAGGTCAGAGGTAGTCCTGAGAAACATCCCATTGGAGCAGAGCACAAACAGAACCACGCTGTGTCTTTTTTCTACCACCAAGGATGTGAAGCAATAGAGCCAGCATTACTGGTGAGGATGCTTTCATGGTGGAGATGTGTCTGTGGGGTGTCCCTGAGCCACACGAGCCCCTCTCTCTTCCCTACATCTCTGCTTTTCCCCAGGTTAGAGCTGCAGGAGGCTGTTTCTGACCAACTCTCAAGCATCTCTTGAGGTGGGGAAGCACTGGTCTCCAGTGTGGGGAGGGGAAATGAGGCTCCAGCCTTTGGCCCAACTGAATGCAGTTGGGATAAACTGATGGCTGCTGAAATGGCCTCTGGGGATGTTTATTCCTGAAAAGCAGACTTTGGTGGCAGTTGTAAGTGCTGCCAGGAGAACCCTGCTGGCCAGGCTTGGGGCACCCAGGCAAGACAATCTCTCCTGACAAATTGGGTCTTGGAGGTGACCCAGGCAGCTGCCCCAGCAAGGGCACTGGGTGCTCGCACCTCCCCAGTAATGCTGGTGAAGGCTTTGGGGCATGCAGAGTTATAAGGCTGAACAGTGAGGTAGCAACGTGGGGCATGAGGTTAATGCATTTACCATATGGATCCAGCCTCCAGCATGTGTCTGCTTCATGCAGATGTGCAGACACCCAGCAGCAGTATCTCAGAGGAGGAGTGTACAGTACACATCTGGGACAGATAGCGAAGTGGGATTTGGGGGGTTCTGGAGGGAAATAGCTGTAAGTTCATGCATGTGCACAAGCTTTAGTTTATGGCAAAGCTACCAAAAAAAACCCCAAACCACCCCAAAACTGCTTCAGTGAAGTAACAGGAAAGTAGCAACAAAAGCTGTGTTAGTCTCAGAAGCTGTTTTGTGGGTGTGCTCTGTGCCTTAAAGCAACTCAATTAACTGCTAATTGGGCTCTAGCTCTCCGCTAACATGCCATACATCCCTGTCCTGGTCTCTTCTTCCCCTTTATGGTGGCTTGCTTCAGATAAAAAATTAAAATTAATGGGGATAAGGAATTTGCCCTCATTCCCTGCATTCCCAGGCATATGGCTCATGCTCTGGATGAGACAGGACCTCATGATCCCTTGCCCTGTTCCCCAGGACACCCACCACCTATATACACTTCAGTGTTTCCTAAAAAGCCAAAGCAAACCAGCAACACAAACCCACTCCAAGCTCTCCCCTCTACTGTAACCGTGGCTTACCCTCAATGGCTCTTGCTCTCCCAAGAACAGGAGGAAGGCTAAGGCTGGAGCCATGCAGGGAGGCCCCTGGGCTCTAACAGTTTTGCTCATCCAGCCCACAGAACTGCTTCTAACTTGGCCAAACAGCCACCAGAATATTCTCTCTATCTGTTTTCTATCCACGCTGATGTACCTTTGGTAAGAGACTGAGCTGTAAGGTCCCCACCCATAGGTTCCCCACCACACTTCACCACAACGCCACTGCTCACCCAGGCAGCTCCACGGTACTGTCTTGTTTCGTCTATCAGATAAGATGAGTAAAGGGTGCTGTGGCAAGCTCTGGGGGCCTCTTGACTTTCTTCCAGCCTTCACTGGGTCCCCGCAGCTGCAGGGGTCATTTCATATCTAGGCTTCACCAGGAGTCATAAACTGGACTTCCTTCTGCTTATCTCAGCAGCAAGAGCTGATGAGCAGCAAGGAAGATGATGTGCCTCTGTTTGTTATAGTTGTGTTTCTTTTAGTGCAGGTTTGAGTACATCAGCTGGGCTATGTCTGAGATGATGCACTTGCAGCAGTGAATGTGGTGAGTGGTGGTGGCCTGGTGACCATGGTGGGATATGTGGCCTGGTCACATGGCAGGGCATCCAGCCTCACTGCTCCTGGCTGTGTTTCAACTCCATCAGCAACTCCCCTTCACAAGTTATCCCACCACTACCTGCCAGTCTTACAGAAAGCTCTCACGGGTCTACTTGGATTCAGCCAAAGGAGCCACTGCTAAATCCAGCAACAGCCAGTGTCTCCTTGGAGTGCTCCGAAGGGAGTGCAGGAGTCAACCTGAAGTTGCCTTCACTTGTTTGGAGTCTTTCACTCAACTTACTGCTACATTTCTGTTTCTAAGCCCTTAAGTGTCGGGCATGGTCACAACACCCACCACCCACCACCACCTCTGTTACTCAAATGTAAGTACCACAATTACCAGCTCTTCCATTTTAATAAATAGGAAAAACTTGTGTATTCCAGTGGGAGTGAAGGTGTCCCATCCCAAAGAATAGTTTTTATTGCCATTATTTACAACACTGCTGGCAAAAGAAGCAAAGCAAACCAGCTTCTTTTTACTGCCCCATCATCTCAAGGCATGGTCACACTCCTCTGGGAGCAAAAACCTTGGAGAAAGCTGCCTTTTGAAATGGACTCCTCACCAAGCAGGCAAAGGCTCTTTGCTTGGCTCCCCAAAGTCCTCATAGCCCTCCATTTGGCACAGCTACACGTTATTGCCAGGCTGCATTCAGGCCCCAGCAGTTCTTACCACCAGAATTTTCCAGGTTGGTCTTCCTACGAGGTGAGATCTGTGGAGCTATCATCAGCTCTGTCAACAGCAATTGCATATAAAATGTTGGATTATCAACTATTGGTATGGGATGAAGATGAACCACATTTGTAGTCATTTGTGCTGATACAACCTATTATAAAATTTGTCAAATTTGTCAAGAAAATAACCTGTTAATTTCTTTGAGGTACATTTTCATTCTTTCCTTTGCTCGACTGCATTTGCAAAGTCAATACAGTAAATTCCGCACCTGAGATCAGTTATAACAGAAGAGGATGAGTGTAGAGAGATTGATCTTCTCATATGGATGGCAAAGGCAGGGTCAGACGAATCATGCTCTGAAGTGCTCATTTCTCTTGATTAATGATCAGTCTGAGGTGAGTCTAGACCAGCCCAGCAGTAGATGTCTATCCTAGAAACAGCTAAGGTGAGCTAAGCCTAGCATGCTGTCTCTGTAAGAAAAGCTTAATTGTACCTGAGAACTCAGGGAAGCTGAAAGACACACAGTATTGGGTTTTTTTCAGGAAATACTCATTGGGGTTTTAAATGTTTTAAACTGATTGTATCCAGTCACCAAAGCCTAAAGCTTTAACAATGTTTAACTAACTCAGCTCCCAGGTGTTAAAGAACCAAAGGTTTGGACTTGCAAAAACTCAGTTAGTCATGAGCATGGTCCATTTCCTACTGCGTTGGTTTCATCTGTTACAGAGAAGTATGAAAATCAATTGCTCACCTCTAATATTGCAATCTAATTACTGAGGTTGTTGGTTTTTTTTCCTAAACAGGAAAGAACTGATAGAGTAGGAAAAGAATTAACAGCTGCTTTGTGTTTCTCTGCAGAGAGGTAGGTGGGATGGAAGACAGGAAGACTACAGCAAACTAAACGACCTTTGACTCCTCTTTATTTGCTGTATGTTATCACTCCTGGTTTATCTTGCAGCAACCCTGAATAGTAGCCACTAAAAAAAAAATCAGGATCTTTCCTTCCATCTAGCTGTTTTGGGACAACTTTGGTTTATATCTGGTGGGCTTATTTGTAAAAACAGAAGCCCCTACAGCCTTCTAAGCTGAAGAGACCTTGTTTCCCAAGTGCCCCTACAAGAGAGAATGGTCTGTATGGTGAGACAGGCTTCCAAAATTGATCTTCTGTGCTCTCTTCTTCATGGAAAGGTAAAGAAAACAAAGAAAAAAGTAAATACTAAGTCTTCTAAATCCACTGATATTTAGACATCTTTAGGAACATTTTAAGGAAAATAAGAAAAAGCTAGAAGCCAGTGGCCCATTAAAAAAAGTAGTTGTGCAGTAGGAAGACATTTTGGCAGAGCATCAAGGGGAAGAGGAAGAAGGTTCACTCCTGAAGCAGGACTCACCAGGTGGGTCCCAGGGAAGGCTGTCCTCACTAGCAGCATCTAAGAGTGTTTGAGGGAGGGATGAGCAAATGGTTATAAATGCTTGTTCTTGGCCTTTGCCTAGTATGTAAAGTGAAGAACCACCCGTTCTGGTGTCCTGTCAGTGACGAGCCTCGCCTCCCACTCTTAAAGGCTGGGAGTTCTAGAGCTACTGCAGTCGTTAGAAGGGGAAGGTCAAGCCTTCAAACCCAAGAAAATCACACCAGAAAATGAACTTAAGATTAAATGTTCTCCTCAAATATGGGTATTCTTCCTTCTTCCCTTTTTTTTTTTTTTGTTTTGGTTTGGTTTTGTCATGAGTCTAGAGGAATGAGCACTCCAAGAGGTGCTTGCAGGTAGGTAGTCCTGTTTTGACTGCTTTGGTCTGACGAATGTCCCCTGCCTTTAAAAATGACCTTGTGCTACATGTGAAAACTGCACAAATAGCTTAATTTTTGCTCCAGCTCAGAAGGTAGGTGAGAGGACCCAAACCCAGGAGGCTTTGTGCCAAGCCTTGTAAAGCTGACCGTGTGGCGTGTGCTGGGGGAGCAGGGTCACATCTGCCACTGGGGATGCCCTGAGGCAAAAGTTCTCCAGCTAACGCTGTAGGTAAATCCCATCATGAATATACACAGAGGCAAAAGCATGACAGAGGCAGTTCTTTGTTTCATTTTAGTGCAGTACACCCAGCAAAACAGCACTTAAAATAACTTTGAGGTTAACCACAGCGCAAAAACACCGCATCACATTGTCTACCATTCTGCCTCACTTTGCAAAGAGTAATTTTCTCTTCAAAATATTCCCTAATGCAAGAATGAGGCCTAAAACAGGCTGTTCATTATTATTTAACCTGTGCATGTATGTCAAGTCATCTAACAGGTCAAAAAAATATGAATATTTCTATAACAAAGCTACATTTTTTTCTCTTATAAATGTATATTATATACACACATCTCCCATTGAGTCCACTGAGAGGAAGGACCCAACTGGAGACACTCCTTTTTGCATTGTGACTTGTGGTGAATGGGGTTCAGATGACAGTGAAAATCATACTCACCTACCACTACCTTCACTCCTATTCAGTTTTGTAGGTGTTACACACAGAAGAAAGAAACGAGCTCTGCTCATCCGATTTTATTCCAGATAATGTTAAGTGGGATGTCAGTGTCCTGGAAAGGGTGGGGAGCTGAGAAAAAAGGGTGAGCAAATGAAAAGATGAAAAGTCTTGAGGGAAAAATAAAAAGAAGAAAGAAAGAAAATAAGAGAAAAAGACCCACACTGAGAACTAATTTCTACAAATGCAATAGAGTGAAAACTTTCCAGTAGCTGTTGAGCTACTTTTGTTCCCAGGCAGCAAAAGCTTGCATGGCTGGCACTAGGGCACATCAAACTGCAGCAACAACGTCCTTGCTGTGCTGCTGAATTGTCACAAGGCTGAGGTGTTTCTCACTGGTGCTAGATCTGAACCTTTTTATCACTGCAGTGTCAGTCTCCTAAATGTCAGATCATACCTGCGATATCACACACAAACTCCTCCCGTCTGGCCGCCGGGAGGAGGACTGCAATTCCCCTTCATGCTTCAGGTCTATGCCTTGTTTAAAACCAGTGCTTGAGATTTTGGGCATCCTGGCAAGATTCCCTCACTGTGACTTGCAGAAATAGTGCATCTAGTGAAGGCAGATGCTGGTTTTTCACTGCCATTCTAATAGAAACACAATAGATTTTTGATATGAATAGCAATGCTCTCTAGAAATACAAAGGGTGTGATTCAGCTGGTTAAACATAAGGATCTAGTCTGATTTGAGACACCCTGTGTTTAGAGGACTTGAAGTGAGCCCAAGCAGACTGTGTGCGTTGCTTTGGGAGAGCTAATAAGCTGGAGAGGAGAGCAATATTGTTGTCTTCTCCCTTACTGTCACGCTGAGTCATTTAGGTTTATTATATGTTATGTTTGCATAGCAAATGTAACAAGTCAGGGAGAGAGCTTGAGCACTTGCAAGTTATGCAGTCTAAAAAAATAAATATTCCTTCCCCCTGAGGGATTGTTTGTCTTCCTAGACTCTGAATATGTCTGAAAAGCACAACTCAATCACATGATTATCTACTATTTCTACAATGGCCTTTTAATTAATATCGGCGTCATGACACCTCTGGTCCTCGGTGCCCTAGGATTACGCCAATGCATAATTAAAAATAAAGATAGTTCTTAATAGGACAAATAATGGTGAAATGAGCAGGGTACATGATAAAACACTCCCTTTGTCATTCACTTAAGCAAAATTAATCAAAACACTTCAATATGCTAATAAACTGCAAAATTATTCATTGAGATGGTTTGTTCCTTCAGCATGTCAGAGTGTCAAAGGCTTTGTCACCAGAGCTTCCGCAGGGATCTTGTCAGTATTTCTTGCATATGGAAAGAAGTCTTAAGGGAAAACGGCAGAGAAGCTCAGGCCGGATAAAAGGCCATGTTAGATGTGTAAAAGCTGTAAATTTAACATACTCCAAGCATGCTAATATACAATAATATAGCTAACTCTGTCTTATTTTCCTTCCTGTACTTGAAAACTCTGTCTTAGAAAACTATTATTTGAAGTTGTATGATTAAGCTGAAGCACTATTTTTTCATTACTGTGCAATAGCCTAATACTCCTTGTATTCAACCCACTACACGTTTCATTGCAGGCCATAAAGCTCATGCTGTAGGTGTTCAGGTGACTGGTCACAGGCTGCAGAGCTATTGCTTGTAGTCTTGTATACTGTTGTATAAAATCTGTAGTAGGTGAAGAACGAGGTCAAGGTAAGGAACAATGTTCAAGATTGTTTCTTGATTCTCCTTCCACTAAATTAGAGAATGTCACACATCTCTGTTTACATTCTCTTTAGCGTTAATATGTTTAATACTGGTTGCGTGATTTACATGTCATAGAGCTGATGAAGACAAGTTCGAGCCACTTTCACTCTAGTGCATCCAGCTCTGAAGAAAATGCTCTAAACCAGTGTGGTCATAGCTGTGATGCACTCTTCAGAGCATTATTCCCCAACACATGGTGAGGTTGATTCTGCCAACTGCATGCATTTTAAAAGATGGGCCAGAGCATCTTTACCTCTCTTCCCTCCTTTCCATCAGGAATGCTCACCGAGTGAGACTCTAAAGGGATTCCTCTGGGTCTGTGATTCCAAAGGAAGTGTTACAGCAGGGAGGTAACATGGTGCACAGCTTCCTACAGGACCTCCATGGGAGTACTTAACCTTCATGAACGGCTTTTGCAGCCCACACTGTGCTCCCTGCTGTTGCAACACCACTGAGCTACCAAAACTGTGCTAAGAATGAATTCTTGTTATGAGTATGAGGATACCTGCTGAAATTCAGTATAGTGACTTTTTGGTTAGTTTACCGGGCCATGAAGTTCTTGGAAGTGAGATACCTATCAGTCTTATTTTCCAGCTAACAATGTTTTAATTAAAGCAAGTCATTTAGTTCCTACTGAATTATTGTTCCTGGAAGCGCTACCAGGGTTAGACGTTTAACTTGTAAACGCCAAGCATTTTGTCTATCCCGCTCTGTCTAATAAAACCTATTTATGACTTCTACCTGAAATCCATCCCAATTATTACGAGTCCAGGTCTTCAAATGGGTCAGCTCAATTTCCTCACTTATTTAACAAACAGGTGAGGAATCTGTTTGGCTCTAGCACTGGAGTCTTTTGGGGCACTTGCGCAGTCCTGTGCCATACCCTGGTGGAATGAATGACCACTCTATTGCTCTGCCAGGAATTGATCCGAAAACCTCAGCTTTCTGTAAGCAAAAATCAAGATCTATCCCAGCATACACTGTGAGGAGGAATGACTTGGCCTTTAAGCAATAAGGTGTCTGGAAGAGTAGTAATGTATGGACCTGCTGGCTCAGATGAAAATGTCAACCAACCTCAGGCAAGAAATGGTGATGCACTTCAAGATACACACTGGGAGGGCTGCTCTAAGTTGTACATTATGGTTCTTCTCTGAACCTCTTGCAGATGCTAAAGCTACAAAGCAGGCTGGAGACTTTGTATCCCTGATATCCAAGTTCAAAGTTATCAGTACCAAAGGGTTCAAAACCTTTCTGATGCTTAGTTTTTGGAAGCAGAGAGAGGCTTCTTTATAGTATCTTCATGCTTTCTGAGTTGAGTCTTCTCCCTTCAGGTTTCCTTTAGCCTGTTTTCCCAGCTGGATTCTCTCATATCACTAGTCTTTGGGGAAGAGAACCCACATTTTTCAATTGCATATCAAGAAGGGTTTTCAAAAATGACTGTTAGTCCAATAGCAACATGATGGTTTGCTTTCCCTTTTCTCCAGGGCAGGGAAAGGAAATATGTGGAGGTTAAACAATCTGCAACACAAAGTTCACGTAGGTGGTAAAAGAATTTCAATTCTGCTGTTTCCTCACTGTTACTAATGTATGTAACTGCATCAGAAGCAGGACAATACTTTAAGCTGACAGATTTGAGGAAAAAAAAACCCAAGTATAAAAAGAGACTTTGCTTTTGCTGGGGAAAGAAAGTCATTGGGCTAACAAATAAAAAGAATATCATTAGCAACTGCCAGGTACAGCAGTATCACTGAGCAAAAGAGCAGGAAGGGGACTGGGACGGGAAGTGAATCACCTACTGCAGCTACTGCTAAGATAATTTATTGAAAGACTGAAACATAAGGAAACTACAAATGAGTTTTAGGGCTAAGAGATCACACAAAAACAGCTGAAATGCTCACTTTTATGTCAGAAGATGATGGAGGGGAGGCAGGTACAAGAAGGTACACCTTTGTCTGTGTACTGGTAGTGTGGAGCATGAGGAAGGACCTGGAGCATGCACAATGCAGGAATGGCATTAAAAGGAAAAAGTCTTCCAGCTCAAGGGCCAAAGACATTACAGGCTTGTACCTCTGGGCAATTACACAACAGCATTAATTCTGCTTTACATGCAATTACATGTTTAAACCATGGAGCATTCCTCCAGTTGAAGAGTGAAGACAGGGTCTAGGCTCTTCTGTGGGATGCTGGGATGCAGTGTTTTGGACAGTTGTGGTGTTTGGGTTTTTTTTGAGCTCTCTCTGGCAGAGCAAATATTGATTAGTTCACATACAATGGTTAGCCCCAAGAGGGAGCACAGAAAGCTCCTTGGCAGAACATCCTGGAATCGGGTGATTCATGCATTCCCGTGGATGATGGATGTTTGAAAGCCTTTCATGGAGAAAGGTTTCCTACACTGTAGATAAAAGGGCAGGAGCAGCAGCAGCATCCACTGCTCTGGTTGCCTTTTGAACAAAGGAGCTGCCTCCTCAGTGTTAGAACGAAAAGCCATGAACATCAGTCATAAGGCAGTGAATCCCAGAAGGCAGCACTTAAATCCCAGAGGGACAGAATCAATCACACCATCCCGTGCACAGGGTTTTTTTGTGCAGGCTACTTGGGTGTTGAGAGGGATGGCCAACACAGAATAGGTCTTAGGCATTTTATGGAGTGCTAAGTGTATATCTGAACCTAAAAAGGCTACGTGACACTTAACAGTCTGCCAGCTCCTGCTCCTACTGCCAGGCTGAGTAATGCTGAGTAATCCTGTTATTAACAGCTGATAAAAAGAGGGGTCAGTAGTTCATTTGACCCAAGCTGGACTTCTAGATAAGCAAAGATAAACTGCCAAGCTCAGTAGGTCGTTTACAAAGTGGAATAGCTCCCTGCATGGCGAGGATGGACACACCAAATGCATCAGCAGGAAATAATGGAGTGCATGGGGTGGGGAAGAACACAAAAATTCAGTTTATGGCTAAGCAGAAGTGTAAGGTGGGCTGTATTGCTCACAGAGGAAGCAAAAGCTAATACATTTCAGATTGTGCCTCTCAGGTCCTGATGGCTTTCAAAGGATCCTTCCTCATACTCACCTTCAAGTAAGTCACAGGCATGTAGTTCTGCTATTTCCATGCTCCCAAATTAAGTGACAGCAATAGTTCTGAATAGAGTCTTCAAACAGAAAAAGTCCAGTGTTTCCAGTCAAAAAGGCTAAAAAATCAACATGCAGAAACTTCACAGCGATGTCACAAGTTGTACTACATGCACCACGTGTAGTACTTGATACCATGAGCCCTTATACCCATTTTAAGGGCCTGGAGAATAAATCTTATGAGAAGCGATTGAGGGAGCTGGGACAGTTTAGTTGGAGGAAGAGGAGGCTGAGGGGAGACCCCATCCCTCTCTACAACTGCTTGAAAGGACATTGTAGGGAGGTTGGTGCTGGTCTCTTCTCACAGGCAATAGAACAAGAGGGAATGGCTGCAAGCTGCAGCAGGGTAGGTTTAGGCTGGAAATTAGGAAAAAATTATTCTTAGAAAGAGTGGTCAGGCACTGGAATTGGCTGCCCAGGGAGGTGGTTGAGTCCCCATCCCTGACTGTGTTTGAGTCCTTTAGATGTGGTGTTGAGGGATATGGTGTAGGGGAGAACTTTGTAGAGTAGGGCTGATGGTTGGACTCGATGATCCCAAGGGTCTCTTCCAACCTGAATGATTCTATGATTCTATGATTTTTTGCAATTTGAGGTTGCAGAGGCATGCGTTTCTCAAAACTGAAGCAGGGAAAAAGACCAATCTCTTGAGTGAGATTCACATACCTTAAACATGTTAGGGTACATGGAAATAATATTTTAAGAAATTTTTGTGTCACCCAACATTGAAAGAAACCCAGCAATTCCTAATGGGAGGCTGATGAAACCAAACGTTACTCCTTGCCCACTCTTAAGAAGCTGTCTGCAAATCAACCTGGGAATAGTGTTTTCTGTCTTTATGACTGACTGCCCTTGTAACTTGTTTCTAGGGAAAAGACCCCAGTTTGTACTTGTGTTCAAATAATGATATGGTCTGACATTACATATGAAAGAGATGACACTGTGTGAGGGAACGTGTCAAAACCCCGACCAGCTGAACAGCGAGAGTCATGTCCAGAGATACAGAGAAGCTTCCAGTGCAGGAGTCTCTGGGAGTTTCCCCTCACCCAGCTGGAGATGCCTCCTTGAGACTTGTGGAAGGGACTCTAGTCACCAGCCCTCAGCCAGCGCCCATCCATCCTGTCCAAGACCTTTTCGATCAATACGTGCCCATTTCAGCAACACATTGCTGCAGTCATTCCTGTAATACGTTGTCCAGAGGGAACTGTCAATGAAGAGTCAGTGGCAAGCAGGAAGATGTACTGGGAGAAAGGGAAACCACAAAAAAAGGCCTGGAGAGCTTGAACACTACCATTTTTTGCTTGATCAAAAGTAACAAGATTCTTTAAAGATCAATGGTGGGTCAGAAGATAACCTTTAACCTTTGGGTTTTATTTGTTTTTGGTTTTTTTTTCATTTCTCTGCACTGGTTGAGACAGATTCCATCAGAAAACTCTGGTTTCCCCCATCCCAGTAAAACTCCAGTGATTAAAAAATATAATTATGGACCCTTCCCCTGATGCAATTTAGAACCTGACACTGTCATCCAGGTAGACTGTAGAGCTGGACTGGGTGGGTTTCTAGCTGAGAATAACTCAGCAAGAAAGCAGGGTGCTTCAGGCTGCAGACTTGTAGCCACTTAGCCTCACAGCATAGCTGAGGTTGGTAAGGATCTCTGATGGTTTGCTACTCCAATCCCCAGGTCCAAGCAAGGCCAACTCCAAAGATGGGTATGGCAGGGAGCTTTATTTCTGCTCACTTAGCACAGAGTCTGCCCAGGACTAGTAATGTATGTAGTGCTGGAAGCACCATCATTTTGCATTAGCAATGTAAACTGAGGGTCTCATTTCCTGGTGTCATTGAAGATCCAGTGGCACCTTTTCTGCTGCTGTGTGCAGTTCTTAAGGCCTGAACCCCAGAAGCCAGAACCAGGGCTGGAAAGGATCCCGGTAGGCTGCTCACCCACCCTTCTTCTCCTGGAGCAGGATCAACTGAGCATAGGTATATTGTGACACATATTTGTCTCTCCTGTTCCAGAAATACATAGTAATAAAGATCTAAAAGATCTATTCAAGTCCATTCAAATGCTTAATTAACATTAGCATTCTTTAGAAAGGCTGGCTTAACATCTTCCCCAGTTATACCTTGCTGAAATTTAAGCCTCTGTCTTCTCATTCCATCTCCAGGGGACCTGTAGAGCAGTTTATTACCACCTTTACAGCAGCCCATTTCATACCAGCTGAGTGCTTTTAGATCTCTCCTCAGTCTCCTCAAGGTTAAATGGCTTAAATTCTTCCAGTCTTTCCTCCCAGGTGATATTGTCTATAGCTCTGATTGCTCTTGTTGCTCTCCATTGCTCTACATCTTCCCTGAAACACCATTCTGAAAATTGGGCAGAGACCTCAACTGAGCCCTTGCTGGGGCTGAAGAGAGTGGAGGGATTGATTATACTTGAAATATTCTCGGTCACTGCTTATATTCTTGATCACTAGGCAAACACCTACAAATGCCCAGGTCTTTTCCTGAAGTTGATATGTAACTGGCTGTTCCCTACATTTGGGGAAATACATTTGGGTAGCTAACTGGTTTTCTTTATCTGTGAAGCTTTGTGCTCACCCTCACTGAACCACTGATTTTTATTCATTTTATACTGTTATTCTACTGTGTTAAAATCCCTTTGAATTATAAATCTGTTGGCCAGAAGGAATTAAAGCAAGATTTAAATTCTACAAAAGCAATGTAAACAAGACACAGAAGCTTCCCAGAAAAGAAAGTGGTGACTCATTATGAGAAAAATACTTGGTTCATTGTGCAATTAGAAACATCTGAACAATGAATGGCCCAGACTGAAGGGGGTAAGATGAATTAAAGAGGTGAGAACCAATTTGGTTACCAGCGAATGGAACATGCTAGGGGATATGGAGAATGCCAGAAGGTTAAGGTTTAGATCACGTAGGAGAATAAGTGAAAGCACAAAAAAACATGCAGCTCCAAAATAAAAACCAGAAGTACCACGAGCCATAGCATCAGAAACAGCACAACACAGCAAGAGAATTGGACTAAAGCTCAACATTTACAACAGTTTTTTAACCTCATCTGTGACCCACCAAGGCCCCAACGGAAGATATTGACTTCTCCCAGCTCATTTGTTACAAAAGCTCATTATATTTACAGGAAAACCTCCCTGGGAAGCTTATTTAGTTTAAGATTGCAGTTCAAGTGAATGGATGGGAAGATAAACAGAGATGGGGCTTGCTGGCAGGCAGATAGGGTGGCCCAGCTTTCAATCTGCTGCCAGATTTATTCACTGTGAAGAAATGGAGTTCTTAGAGGTGTCCTTCACATGCAGTTTGGAGTGAATCATCGGTCTAAGCTGGCTTCGGGGCACAACTTAGAGTTAAAAAGAGAAGGAAAAAAGATTCTGGCAAAAGTCCCGAGGAGACTTGTCTTCGTCACCTAGCCAGATACCAACAAGACTTTTAGGATAAATCAGCAATGAGCGAATTTCTTGGCTCACCTGGATGTGGCCTAACGGATCAGTGCAAAGAGGCCAAGGTAATCCAGGGAGATATTTAATTTTGCCTCAGCCAATTCCACAGAGATGCAGTCTAACAGGCAGCAGCCACCGGTGGAGAGGATGGAGATTGATTCTCAGGAGCCTCTAAGTATAGTTCTCTGTTTAACACACAAATTGGAAAATAGGATTGTAATCTGATGCATGACACTTTTGAATAATTAGAAGCGAGAACTTCAGTGTGCACAGCAGATGCATCTGCCAAAAAATGAAGGGAGAAAAAAAAAAAAAAGAGAGAATTTCAACAGTCAGTTTTTGATACCACAGAAAAATGGATCGTGAAATGAACAACTACAGTAAAAATACAGTTAGTCAGAAAACAGTCTCCAAAATGCCATAAATGCATAAATGCCATGCCAAACCACAGCGGGAGGCAAGCTGAGGACACAAAGGTTAGAGGTAGAAAGATAACTTTTTTTTCAACTTGTGGACAAAGAATAGCGAGAATTTTATTGCCAATACTAGCAGGACCTGTGAAGTGCAGGGGAAATATTGGCAATGGATTAAGGCATCACGGAATTGTCAGAGGTGGAAGGGACCTCTAGAGCTCATCTAGTCCAACTCCCCTGCTAAAGCAGGATTGCCCAGAGCACGTTACTCAGGACTGCATCCGGATGGGTCTTGAAAATCTCCAGAGAAGGGACTCCACACCCTCCCTGGGCAGCCTGTTCCAGGGCTCTGTCATCCACACTGTAAA
>VZTM01004868.1:1290-24358 GCA_013400555.1 Jacana jacana | reverse complement strand
CGCTCCAGCACCTCGATATCTCTCTTGTGTTGAGGTGCCCAGAACTGGACACAATACTCAAGGTGTGGCCTCACCAGTGCTGAGTACAGGGGGACAATCACCTCCCTACTTCTGCTGGTCACACTATTCTTTATGCAAGCCAGGATGCCATTGGCCTTCTTGGCCACCTGGGCACACTGCTGGCTCATGTTCAGCCGCCCGTTGACCAGCACCCCCAGGTCCCAGAAGGTGACAAGGAAAATGCACCAGAAACAAGTAAACATTGGCTGGAAGTTGGACCTCTAGAATTCAAAGCAGAAGCGGAGAGGATAACAAATTGCCTGGACTTACCGTGGATAATAATGACACACTTGAGACATAATAATGACACATAACATGAGAGGGTCTTACAAAAATGGGTGGTATTCAAAGGTGTCCCAAGGGAACCAGCTGACTGTAGCGTTGAGCTGACCAGGCTGGGGAAGCTTCCCAGGAAGGCAAAGACAGGACATGACTGAAACTCATTTTAAATCCCAGAGACACCCTGGCTGCTAAAACCCTTGCAGCATGGCAGAAATAAGAACTGATTCCTTTCCATTCCCTGAATGCTTCTGACAACCTGCTAATACCAAAAGGAAGCCTGCCAGCCAAAAGTGAGCCCCTGAGCCAGGGAATATAGTAAATGCTGGCAGGGAAGGAGGCAACACAGGTGGGAAGGAGGAATGAAATCCCAAAACATTTCTGGGGCTTCTGGTACGGCACCGCATATTTTAATGCAGTGCAGCAGAATATTTGAAGGGAACTTCTGGTTTATCTTCCAACAGGATGGCTGCTGTTGTCCAACTGAAGAATGACATAGGATCATAGGAAAATTCAGGTTGGGTGGGACCTCAGGAGTTCTCTAATCCAACTTCCTGCTCCAAGTAGGATGAGCTATGAGGTCAAGACCAGGTTACTCAGGGATTTATCCAGTCTGGTTGTCTAACAGTGAAACGAGAAGAGACATTTTAGGCCATTGAGGCAATGTATCAGGAAAGCATAATACAACCTTCAGCACATTCTTTGGCTTCCTTTTCTAATCAGATTGAATAAGAAAACGAGACATAAGGTTCTATGAACTCCCCAAAATGAAATTAGTTTACCTTTAAGGGCTTTTTCTAAATCATTACCAAGAACAAATTATGTCCTAGATGCTCTAGCAGATTCATTCTCTTAATCTATTCTCAGTCTTCAAAAACTGAGGGGTTTTTCCTCCCTTCAAATTTAAAATGTCTTGTTCATAAAATCTGAGACCAGTGTTTGATCTATGGTCACTCTCAGGTTGGCCCAAGGCTCAAGATCAGAGTCCCACTGTTCCACAGTGGTACGTGACACTGAGAGATTCAAGTCCTGAGTAGATACATATCGGCCATGCCAGGGCCATGCAAACGGCAGCAAAGAGTCGCGCTGTTCCATTTCTCACAGACACGGAGTCAAAGCATTTTTGAGTGGCGTTCCTCCCCGGTGACTCCAGGTAGCTAATGAAAAGATTTACAGATGACCTCAGCGAAGATTCAGGCCACCAAAGACACAAATCAGTTCAAAAGGGGTTATTACTTTGTTCAGATAATCAGTTAATGACAGTTCTGCCCACAAAAGGTAACCGAGGGTAAGCAGGGCCAGCTGCTCCCCGTTCCCTTCCAGCCCAGACAAGTCTATGATTCCATGGTTCTGCCATCTCCCACACTTACTGATCAGTACTTCTGTAGGGTGCCACACTTCAAACAGGAGTTTTGTTTCTTGCCCTTCCAGTACCTCTTCATGGGTTGTGAGGAAAAGTGATTCATTTTAGAGATCAAATCCAGAGTTTTAAGGGCTGAAAAGGGCTGTTACGATTGCTCCTGCTCTGGTCTACCCATGCTTCACAGTCTCTTTCGGGCAGAACCAAAATAACCTGAGAAGGCAGTCACTTATTATAATACGGGTCTTGAGTTCTCTGGTGTGAAATTATTGTGCCACCCAAAAGGAATTCCCAGCAGTCATCAAATGCAGAATATTTTCACCTGTATTTATTTGGGAGGAAATCTGTGGTCAGGTCTGGCCTTGCTTCCCTATAATGGTTCTTTAGATTCAGGCATGCCACAGGGTAGCTTGCCTAGGGTTTGGAAAAACTGTGCTGCCCTGACTTTATAGTTACGCATAGATCAGCACACAAGCGTGGTAAAAATGATGCCTTGTCCCAAGGACCTTGTTGGGAAATGAATGGCAAACACTACCTTATCTCAAGCAGCTTATTTGAGGAAATTACTGCCATGCTAAAGAGATACATACTTCTGCAGTTTCACATTTTGAAAAACTCCACTGTTTCCAAAACCTACATTGCCATACAGGATGGAAGGCCATGGGAATGGATTACAAAGTAAAAGAAATTGCCCCAAAGACTCAAGAACTCTTCTCAACAGCTGGGATCTTGAGTTAAAAAGTGAGGAACTTTGAAGCCAAAGCACTTCAGTCAGGTCTGAGAAATCTAATAATCCACAAAATCCGTACCTTAACACGGTAGCACAGGGCAGATACAGTGAAAACTAGATACTCACCTGGCTATCCAAGGAGAACAGAACCACACGATGGGAGAACACGTCCCAGTATTCGTAATTGATAGCTGCAGGCACTGTTTACATGTACATCAAACCTAGCTATGTCATAAATCTATACATGATAATGAACTCACAGCCTGCAATTAGAAGAGAAGTTTCTTTACTGGAGCACTGGAAAGGTACCCTGAGTTCATGGTCTGCATCCTGCAAGCTTTGAGGACACAAACTGCACCGAGTCTTGAGATCCTGGTCATGACCCATCCCCCCAAATTATGCCAGCTTGCCTTTATGCCCTTACACCAGTGTACGCAGAATGAGCCCTCAGACACGTGTGATAAAGCAGTGCCCATATTGCTTCATTCTCTGCCTTTCTTTAGCTGACACTCTGGACATTTAAAACCAGGAAGAAAAGTTGTAGAAGCGGAAGGGGCAATGCTGGTGCCCAGAGGAGCTGACGGTCCCTCTGTGGGACACAAGGCATGACAACTGACACCAAGTGTGTGCATCTGGGAAGCTGTGACTGACAGTCGGTTTTGAAGGGCTGTGGTTGACAAATGGTTCTGTATGGTGACCTCTGCATTTCTGTGGCTTTGTATTTGAAGAGATGTCACTGCTCAGGACAGGATAGGTTCTTCATGTTCTTAAATGTGGATTTGGTTTTTATGAGACCAAAGGGTATGCCTAGTATTGTTCAGGACTTGCAAAATAGACTGTCTGTCTACTTTAAAAGTATGCATCTTAAGAAACACACACAAGGTGGAAATCCATTGGGGAACATACAAAAACTATTGACTTCTTTCATATAGTAGTAAGGTTAGCAATGTAGCCTTAGGGAAGCAAGGCTTAATTAGCACAGGCCTCCTGAAAACTGCAGGTCTTCAAGAGGAGTGAAACAGAGGAGACAGTAGAACATTTCACACTTATTCAACACCATTGCAATCACAGAAGGCTTAAAAATGGCAAAAAGCAGAAGAAAATTCATGCAACCTCTTCTCTCTTGGAACGGTGGAATCAGACCCTCTGGTCATATGACCTGGTGCAGTGTCACAGCCATGCTCCCTCAACCAGAGGGCTGACCCCCAATTAATATGCACGAGGTTCTGACTTTGCTTACTCGACCACTGATAATTTTATAACTCTAAGAGTCAATGTTTAGGAATGACTGACTCACTTGAGCTGACAGGTTACGTATGATTAATATGCAACATAAGAATACAATGTTTAATAGTTTAAAGCCCTTAAGCACAATGCAAAATTGTTTAATGACACAAATTAAAACTGCTGCAAAATCTCTGTAACTATACACTTTCAAAATTTAAACTACATTACTTTGATCATTTGAGGTCTAATGCTGAAAGGTACTGAACACCTCTTAAAAGTTTTGTGCTTGACTTCAACTTCTAATTAATTAGTAGACTTTGAGGACAGCTTCATATCCCACAAGCAGAGAGGCAGAGAACGGCGACCAATAATGGTAGGAAACAAACTAATTTAAAGAATAAACTCTACAGAAAAACAAAATATCAATAACAAATCCAAACTTTAAAGTAGAAACTGGAATCCTAAAAAGGTGAATCCTAAAATTTATCTAAACAATATTTAGCAATACATCAGTAATAAAAATAGTAGATTAGGCAAAACTATAATACTTCCTCTAAAGAATGTTAAGGTTACAGTATACAAACTGAGTTTGAAAAGTACTGAATTCACAACAAACTGGCTATTTACGATGCATTTAGGCATCCAGTTTTGTTTAGCTGGTTTGCTCCAAAATCCTAAATGTAAATTAAGGTGGAGAGTCTTTACTTCTGAAGAACTCTTTTTCTAAGTTTGTGGAACCTTCTGCTCACAAAACATAAAAGAAGCAGAAAACATCTAGGCACTTGCTGATACAGTTCAAACAGTGCCAGATCACAAGTATTGCTACACAAGCACTTCGCAAAATATTTAACAGTAAAGTCTAAACCTCCATCTAACTCAAAGATATTTGTCGTGTTCCCAAAGGGTTAATATCGCCTTGCTTCATTTCTTACATGTAGTAATTTAGCTCTGAACAAAAGCAGCTCCCTGCTGGTTACCTTGGCTAAAGGAAACACAATGAACTGGTAAAAACCAGTTTTATCTCACTGCTGTTGCCTAGGGCTACAGACAAAATGAAGTAAAAAAATTCACATGCAGAGTATTAGGTGCTTATGAAAGATCCAGCAGCGCTGTTGCCTAGTGATTCAGTGAGGAATCAGCACAGGCCAATGAGGTGTACGGGTACTGAATAACATCCCCGATGACTGCTTTACATCTCCTGCAATGCTGTCATACACCCCCATGATTTCCCAGTGGTAAGAATCACTTTCAAGGGAACCTGTCAAGAAAAAAAAAGATGAAAATTTAAACAAACAAACACATCACGCATAGCAAGATTACTATTTTTGCTTTTCCCTTTGGACGTTGGTACTGCTCTAGATTGCACACCTGTCCAATATGGAATGTTCTTCATATCTATCGATACCGGGTTATCATTAGGATTTTGATTAAAATACCTGAACGATTAAGACTAAGCTTCAGTTTTGAAACTGCAAAAACATGTTACTGATCCTCAAGGAATACAGTAAAACAATTTTCAGAGGAGCCACAAACCCAGTGTTTATAATCAGCAATTTTGTCAGTAATAAAGAAAGATAGTAGGTCTATTTTGCCATCCACTTTTCCAGTTCTGGGGTATTTTTGTTGTTGCTTTGGTTTTATTTCAGTTTGGCTCAGTTACTCGTACTCTCTTACACAGATTTTCTGACATGAAAGCTGCCTCATTAGCAAGGACTGTATTTTGGGAAAGAAGCTACTTCAAAGGTAAAACAGCCCTTTCCTCAAAGAAGGAAAATAAATCTCTCCCCACTATGACTATAGGTGTGTTCTACTTTAGTGACATTTTTCCTCCATATTAAAAAATAATATTCATATTAACAGAGCACATAATACATATTTAGTTGAAGCAAGTGTGTGAAGGGCAGGAGGAGCATTTCACAAAAATCTTTTCATCTTTGACACCTCTAATCCTAAAAGGTATATTCTTACTGCATAGAAGAGTAAACATCATAAATAAAAATACAGATTATTTTTGAAAGACCGCTTGATCTCAATTTCTTCTCTGAGATCAAGCTGCTAGTACTTTATGTTTCCTATCTGGCCTCTGCTATCAATCCATTCATGATGCTTCAGAGGAATATGAAGTATCTTCATGATGCATGTAGTCCAATGTGTGACAGGAGTAAAAAAGTATGTCAAGACTCCTACAGTAACTTGCTTGTGAAAAGGAGACCAAAGTGAGGGTAAAAAAACACGTATCTCCCAATACAGCCTATTAAAAAGTCCTAATCTTTGAAAACCCCAGAAAACTTCCTATTGTCCAAGAATGTGTTACTTTTCACCTAATAAAATGTAGCTGTCATTTAACAGAGAATTACTGTTCTCACAGGAATGACATTGAATCCATTCCCTAATGCATCAAGATGAATTTGTCAGGGTATGATAGCAGACAGATGTGAAAGAAACCGTGTGTTTCACAGTTTCACACTAAGAGGGTGTATCCCATTTTGTCCATAGGACATTAAAACTTTCTGCTATTTAGTGGTTAGTCTGAAACATATAACACTAAAATGATATTCTGCTCATGTAACTATGAACACTCTAATTAGCCATGGAAAAAAATTCTCTCTCTTAGGAAGCTATTAAATTGTTCATATTATATTTCACAGTGATGACTTCCTCGGGCAAAGTATGAACAAAGTTGTCTCTGACAAAGTCAACAAAAAGAGTGTCCTAAAACTACCAAGGAAGGACTAGAGTGTTGCTATTCACTTTATGTACTGCCAGTAATACCGTAGTTGATTATTTTAATGAACCTTACAGCAGCAGGAGTGCCAGGTGTCTAAGACTGTCATATAATATTTAGATGTGTACTACCTTGAAAAACAGTCTTTCTTCTTTCTTCAAGGAATTTGTAACAAAAGAAGCTCGGCAAGTACAGGTGTACAATGTAGGCAATCTATAGAAATGCAGCTTATAAAGCTTCAGAATGTCAGTGCAAGAAATTTATAAATCCCAGCATGGCCAAAAAGCCTCACTTGACCAAATCTGGCAAATAAGAGTGTGAGTCCTTACAAGGGTTAAGTACAGCAATGGGGAAGGGTCCAGTGTGGGAAGGAGAATACGTAATTTAGATCTCAGGTACCCCCCATTCTGTCCTCTCAGCTTCTGTGGGAAAGATGGGCTCCATAAGGACCCAGAAATATGTAACTGCAAGACCTCCAGAGAAAGCCTCACAAAGTGGCCAAGATGCTGAAATAGATACAGAAGATCTGGAGAAAGAAATACAAGCTAAAACTCATCTAGTAGTTTTCTTTTTCAATCATTTCCATTAATGCGAGCCTGTATGTTGTAATCATTTCTGAAATAAATAGAATAAACATTTTTTTGCCCCAAATCTTATGCGAGTGATCTAGTAACACTGAGGACTCTGTTTCTCAGGAAACTGGAAAGCCTTCGACTGTTGCTCACTTAATCAGGTTAGGGATTCCCAGGAACTATAGTCCTGTATTAAGCAACAAAAGCTGAGCAGTAAGCAAAGGTGAAGACACTAGTCTTGTAGAGAGAAAAATGAAATTAAGATATATGATAATTACAATGATGTCTAGTACATAGATAGCTGTAACAGCTGTGTAGCTAGCAGTTGTTACAGATGTTGTTCCGGTAGATGATGTCCTATACATTAAATAATGACCAATGACTTTGTCTGCTTTGTCTGTAAGGCATCCACACAGAAATTATAAAGAGACCAAATTTCCAACTGAAAATTACTGGAGAAAGATCTTTTGCATATTTTTTTCAGGAGTAAGGAATGCCTGGCACATTCGGAAAGCCTGTTAAAGGCATGTATTTCTCACTCTACCACACCCAACAAAATTTCATTGCAATGAATGAAATAGATTTTGAAATTACCATACTGCATTGCTAAGACAAAGCATGGAGGATGATCACACTTTCCAAAATGGAGGCTGAGTTTCTTTCAGATATTTCCCTTTAGAATTTGTACAGTCATTTAAAAAAGCAATTACCTGCAAATATGAAAATGAAACTATTGAAGTGAAAGGCAAACTACTTGTCTCTAGATTCTCAGTGTGATGATGGTGACATACAAAGTATGCCTGAGACAGAAATGGAAATTCAGAATTGCCCCTACCTTTAGTGGCACTTCCAAGGCTGCGGTTTGCTGCAGGGACTCCATTGTTCTCTTTACCAGTACTGTAAGGTAAATTTGAAAACCTACAGCTTTATTTTCCATGTTAGAATTCTTATAAAAAAAATAAATCACATGCTTTATAAGCTGTTACACAATAACCACATTTCTACATAAAACCAAATAATTACCTCTTTATATTTTTTTCAGATTATTTTTTAAAGTTAAATTTTATCTCGTCAAAAGTTCAATTCCTTATTTTTAATTGAATTTTAGGTGAAATTTGGATAATTATTTAACTTACATACCCTATAAATACGTAAGTACAGCATTAATCTATTTTATATAGAGGTATAACATGTCTGAGTGCTCTGTTTCTCAGCTTCCAAGTTCAGTACTCAACTCTGTGGTTGGCCATATTTTATGTATTTTAATTTTTTCATGTAAGTGTAAAACTCAAAAAAAAAAAAAAAAAAGACAGTCTGAACTGTCTAAAATGTCTTATTCTTCAAAGGAAAAACATCAGGGCCAACCAAATTTAAAAAAAAAAATCTTCCTCGTGGGATAGTGGAGCTACCAAGATATCAAGAACCTAAACAATTAAACTTCAGTGTGATTAATCTCAGTTAACAACTCATCCTGTCATAACACTATCCTCACTATTACTGTGAAATGCATCTATAATTATTCCAAATCAATCGCTGGGGACCAGATTTGTCATCCTTGGTCATGACAATCAGTGTTTTGCATGACAGATTGCTGCTGCAACACAATATGGTTCTAATAAAAATCAAAGAGTGATTCAATGAGTAAATTTTGGCTAGTGAAAGTGAAATAGGAATACCAGCCAGCCCCAGTACAAAAGTTCTTGATCAACCTCCATTGCTCTGACAGGACTGCTGACTAAGTAATATATATTGTTGTGCCTTACGGAATTGAGCGGTACCAGGGTGTGCAACACGTGGTGGTAACTGCTAGACCAAAACCCACATGATTACTTAGTAGCTTTCTTTGAAGCTTTCCCTTGGTGCACCATCATGGCTCTTTTGCAGCTGAGGTTTGATGCAAAGGAATGACAAGAACTCCAAGAAGCTGTGTGTGGTTCTTGCTTTGGCTGCTACCGAAACCTTTTCTAATAATGCCAGCACTGAAGAGCAGTAGGTAACGTTTTGTGTCACATCTGTGACACTGATGTTGGCTTGACAGCAACAATGAGGATAACTAGCTTCTGCCCGATCAGACTGTGCTGGCTCACTCAGACTTGGGTGCTAATGAGCTGTCTTAAGATTCTGTATGAAGTCCAAATTATGCAGTAACTCAAAAGATCAGTGGCTGAAGTGCCAAGGCTGAGGACACAGAGACATTTGTTGACACATCTGTGTACAGCTGCACCTATATAATTGCTTCATATTACCTTGTTTGAGGTAGTTTACGGTCCAGTGTAGGACACAGCATCATTTTTGGACAGCAGTAGCAAACACTGCAACCACAGATTGTGAAAGGCTAAGTGCAGGCCTAACTAATTATCCATTTGAAATCCAATCCAAGTCATCACGGTTATTAATAGGGGACTGCTGGACTGCCTCCCTCTGGAGAAGCCCACTCTGAACTTAAACAAGCTGCCAGCTCCAGGAGGTCAGCGATAGAGCAGCCATGGAGGCACTCCCACCACGTGGCACGCTTTCAGGAGGCTAAGTGCATTGCCAGGCAGTCCCTGGGGAAACATTTCTTTCCATCAGTAAGCTCCCTACCAGGCTACGGCTGCACAAAGCTTTTGCAAAAGCACAACTGGATTCTGCACGTCTCATGCCCTGCATGTTCCACCGAAGCACTTGGGAAGGGCACTCTCACCTTGGCGTGACTTAACATTTTTGGAGCTCTCAGACAAATAAACAGCACCAGGGCAATGGGAGGAATAAGTCTTTTGGACAAAAAGAGCTTCAATGGACAACAAAAGATGGAGCACCAGCCAGCGGCATCGATTCACGGGTTGAAAGATGTGATCAGTCGATAAAGGGCGCTGTCTGCATATGCACTGGGTCAGAGCAGTTTCCCTCTAGTTCCCTAGACCTCTGAATTTGTCTAGTTCTCTCCCATGTAACTGTTATCCCCAAAAGGGGATTCATGATGGCAGCGATGATTGCAACACCTGTCTCTGTTGGGTCACAGTTTTCACTTGAGGGCATGTGGCACGATCAGAGTGCTGCTGCATTCTTAAGTGCTCTTACTTTGAAAAGCACAGATTAAAGTGGCCACGTCAGTGAACAAACCTCATGGTTCCCCATTCACTTTGACAATCCATCAAAACCTCTCCATGGTTTGCTCCATCTTCTTCATTGTCTTTTTTTCTGTGTCAGTTCGGCTCTCTGCTCTCTTTCTCATGTCACACTGACTTCTCCTTCTTTTCCCAGAGTTTAGTGGGTGGCACAGTAAAACCATTCATTTCAAACAACCTGCGGTTGCTTTGCCCACATTTCAGCCTTCCGAAATCATACCTTTGCCCACATTTCAGCCTTCCGAAATCATCCAAAAGATTTGTATACATTTAATTTACAGCAGATTTTGCATGAAATAATAGCTATGTAATGCTAACAGAAATACCAAGAAAAAGCAGCTGGATTACCGTTCCTGATCAGTGGTTTGCTGAGACAGCAAATAATACCCAAGGAAGCGTTTAAAGGAAATTACAGTCTTTGCTCAAAAATAAATAGGTAAACTGGGTGAATACATTTAGGCTGGAAATTTAAAGTTCTAGATTTTGGAGAGGCAAAATCCTTGAACAGTCTCCCAGTGGGAGTAACTTTTCTTATGGAGATGATAATTTATAAAAGAGACCACATGGCATGGTGGTATGTAATGGCAGGAGAGGTCCCCTTTAGTCCTGGGTATATAATATCTGATCTCCTGCTACTCTCTCAAATCTCCTTGAAACCTCTTCATTTCTTTCAAGGTTCAAAATTAACAATCCAGATGTACAAAACTGTATCTTTGTTATCTCATACATGGTACAGGGTGTTGTCACTAACAAAAGTGACCATAATGCTTAAATGGATCTGTCTCTCCCACTCTCCATTTTTTGTTTCTTTTCTAAGATCCAGATTGGAGGCTTTGGGGATAATGATTATTTCTGTTCAGTCAAGAATCTCGTATATCTAGGGCACATAAATTATTAATTCTAAAATGTTTCTTTGCAGCCAGCCATATACTGCAGTGGCATCTGTAAAATGCTGTTCTCCCAACCTTTGCAACTTATCTCTCAAAACCCACAGTCAGCAATTAGGAGATGTGGTGATTATACTCATCCTGGAATGCTTTGTAAGTGCTAAATTTGTCATGTTAAAATATTATGGATAAAAAAAAATTGGTGACAGCAAAGTGAAGAGGTCATAAAGGAACTGAAATTTTAACAGATGCTTTAACATGTATTAGATTTTCTTGATACTGACCAGAATAAATATGCTTATTCAAAGTGCTGTGAATAGGAGCAAAGAAAAGGCACACATGCCTGCTGTGGAACAAAAGCTTATTTGTCCCTGTTGAAGTGAAGACATTTTTCAAGCTCACTCACCTATGAAATTATGAGTCCAGAAACATGTCAAAGCTGGCCGGGCATATGATCTATGGAATAGGGATTTTTGCAAACTGAAAGCTATCTGGAGGCGTCCTTACTTAATGCACCAGTGTTTTTCAAATTAGAAAAAGGAAGCACAGGGGACGGAAAATGTCACTAACTTGTGATGACCAGTTCATTCTCTTGCTCTTCTCTTACTTGAGTACCCTTTTGAACATGTGCACTTTTTATGCACCTGCCCCAGTACCCATTAGCTGAGAAACTCTAGCAGAATAAAATTAAATTTCATGGAATTTGCACATGAGCCAAAAATTTGTATTGGCAGATCTAAAAAAAACCCTGAGATACTGTTCTTTAGGCAGCAGTCATCTTAATTTATCCCAATATAAAAATAAATAGGCTTAGTTTATTCTAGTATTTTTTCTTGGAGTGGTCTTTTCAGTGTTCCTACTTTTAAAGTATTTCAACTGAAATATTTTGTATCTGGTAAAAATCAGGAAAAAAAAAATCACAAAACTGTATGTTTTATATATATCAAATATAAAAATGGATGCAGAAATTAACTTATTTAATTTTATCAATAATGTATGATTATAATTTAATTCTAAAAAAAACACCTTTAAAAATTGCCCTAAATCACAGCACAAAGTACTAGAACGCACGCATTTCTACAAAAATATGCTATTTCAGTCCCAAGTCTCTTTCATTCAATTATTCTTCTCTAATGGATGCAATTTAGCAAGCACAGTGACAAGGAACAATCCACAATAATCACCATTGGCAAAGTTCACCTTTCAAATCCACCAGGTACATATGGAATACACATCAGAACCTAGGTCTTACAGCTCTAACTACAGGTATCTCGCTACAGTAAAAAAAAAAAAAAAGAAAGAAAAAGACAAAGAAGATTCTGCCTTTCTTCACCCCAAAGTGTATTCCCCCTCTTAGCAGTAACATATTGAGAGTAATCCAAGGGCAAAGAGGCATTTCAAACAGAGCGTGGGGAGGTAGTCTCATAAACAGTCTCCACAAAATTAAAACCCAGGTTCTGCAATTCCTGAATACTCTTCCAGAGTCCCTGGACAGATTCACAGTTTGATCTGGGGACAGTCTGATTGCACAGACTTCAGAACTCAGAGATCCTGAGCTCTCTCCGATCCAAAAGCCCAGTAATTTGGCATTCCCAAAATATCATCTGCCTTTCTGCCTCCCGGGCTGCTGGGGAGTTCAGGCTGTGAGGAAGCCTAACAGGCAAGTTGGCTGGAAACCAGGCGGATTATTGATGGTAAAGCTGACAGTCTTCTGCCAAAACCAAACCAATTTCTGCCAAATGTTTTGATCTGATCTTTCCAGGCACCCTCTAATAGATATTGAGGAGTTTTAAAAAGCTTGTTTGCTGTCTCGTTCTTGCCCTAAACAGAGAATTGAGGGAAATTATATGCCATATCTTTGTTGAAGACAACACTGCTCCGAGTAGTACGTGCTTTATTGTATTTCAAAGTCCGTCAAAGCTTGGACACTCAAAGCCTTGTTAGAAATGATGTTTTGCCTTGTTCATTCAGAGCAAAATGTATGCATGCTATAAAACTGCAGGTGATGGATTCTGTTTGAAGAAGGTATTCTGCCAAAACACAGACATCTAACCTAAGCTACATGCAGTATTTTGTGCAAAAGTCGATATTAGAAAATTCAAAATCATCTGTTGGGCACAGACTATTGGGTGCATTATAAACTGGCTTTCTGTATACTGAAAAGGACCGAAAGTTCTTACTGTGGCCTGTGAAGTCCTAAGCAGGAATGAAGAAGGCAGTAGCATTATGATGACCTTGTGGCAATTCTCAGCCTCCACTCAGGAGAGTCTTAGAAGCAAATAGACATTTTAATGTTGTAAAATGATATAAAAGAGATGCTTCTGTGAGGGAAATGCTGCTGAGAAGGCTTGTATGTGTTGCATCTATGCACCATATGTTATGGTATAGGTGCTGCAATCTAATTGAAATAACACTATTTACCTTTATGTTCTTAATTTGTAAATCTTAACAGTATTTTAACATTTCCTATCTCTTCTGCAAATAAGACAACTGAGACACATATATTTGTTGTTGTTTTCCTGAAAAAGCAGATCAGAAGCATGGCTGGAATCAGAATGCAAACACACTGAATAGCAGACCAGTGCTGCTTGGATCACACCAAATGCAGGAGACCAACACAGCACTAAAGTGTAGACCATTAGAGACATCAAACACTACTCTTTAGCTTGAAGCCCACGTCTTTCCCTTTTCCAAACTTTGTGAGTGTACAACTGAGGTTTCTCTCTGGATCATTAAGCAGCAGATTGGAAAGTGCAAGTCAGCAGATTCTGTAATTTAAAGTTTCTGAATGGACAAAAGCTCATTAGGTATGTAAAGACAAAGCTGACAGCTAAAGAATACCAGCAAATAATAAGGACTTAAAAAAAAAAAGGGGGTACTCTGTGTAAGGGGAGGAAAATCATATTTGGACTTTCAAAGCATTAAAGGAATGCTGTAGGAACACACACCATACTGACACTCCCTCTCTGCTTTAAAATTCACATACCTAATTTGCTACCTCAGTTAGCAGCTCCTGAAATAATTGGAAAAGATTAGGAGAAAAGAGTCATCCTATTTAGTTTCATCTGAAAGGAATTTAGGTCAACCCCTCTCAGACTACTCTGTGATGTGAACCAAAATTGTTCACACCACAGACTGGGGACAATAGGGAGATCTGCTTCATCATACTTCTGACTGGAAGTTACATCCCAGTACAGATGCACCCTTTCTCTGCCTATTCAGATCAAGCAAAATCCTTGCTAATGACACTGAATGAAGAGCCAGCTCCAGTCACTTTTAAGACAACTTGGATTAGTCCTTTTACCAGTAGCAGAACTATTCACAAAACACAGTATCACAGAATGGTTGAGGTTGGAAGGAATCTCTGGAGGTCATCTGTTCCAACGCCCCTGCTCAACAGGGTAATCCAGAAGTTGCCCAGAATTGTCTCCAGACAGTTCTGGAAGATCTCCAAGGTCAGAGACTCCACAACCTTTCTGCTTAACCTGTGCCAGCACTCGATCATACTCACAGTAAAAATCTCATGTGTTTCAGTTTGAGCCCACTGCCTCTGGTCCTGCTACTGGGCACCACTGAAAAGATCCCCACTCTGTCATCTACATACCTAAGTATGTATATAAATTAATTAAATCCCCCTGAGCCTTCTCTTCTCCAGGCTGAACAGTCCCAGCTCTCTCAACCTTTCTTCATAGGAGAGATGCTCCAGTCCCTCCATTATCTTTGTGGCCCTTTGCTGGACTGTCACCAGTCTGTCCGTGTCTCTCTTGTGTAGGGGAGCCCAGAACTGGATGCAGCACTCCAGGTGTGGCCTCAACAGTGATGAATAAAGGGGAAGGAAATGAACGAGCGAAGAAATGAGAAAGGAAATGAATGTCTTAGGTTGGACTTTAGTGTTAAGGAAAAGACATTTTTTGACTCCTCTGTTCTGAGGTGAGTATACCTGAAAGTTAATGCAATGTAGAATTTTTCTTTGTTTTTAATTTGCCTCTTAGGGCAAAGTAGAGACAAACCTAAAAAACAATCTTCAGTCAGCAGAATGAAACAAACTTCCATCTTGATCACTCGAGCTTGTCAGCCCGTGTTAAGTGCAATGACAACTTCCATAGTATCTCAGACATCCAGACTGCCCAGGTCCGTTTCCTAAAGGTCACCTTGGCAACTTCAACCACATGGTGACAGCTCTGAAGCAGAACAAGGGATTTACAGGTGTGTTTGTTCTGCACACTGTAGCTAGATGTGAACATAAGCGAACTAGTTACACTGTGGTGTGTAGAGCAGATGCGTCTCCAGCATATGAACTGGCCTCCTTTTGTGTTTTCAGAAAAAAAAGCCCCTAGTCATCATGTTTCTATAGTGAGGTGATTTATTACTATTATACATATGATGGCTAGAGGTTTTTTCATTATACTGGAAAAGTATTGATTTTGCTGAATTTACTACAAATTCACACTAGTAAAGAAGAGCAGAATTTGACCTGATAAGGGTAGAATCTGTGACTTTCTACATGTACAAGCAACCATGAATATTTTTTATCTTTTGGGCATAATATTAGCTCTACAATTAATGCAAATTGATGTAAAATAAGATAATAAAAGTCCTTCTATGATGTCTTACAGATCTCATTCAATATACTACACTTTCTAACTCTGAAACTATGGCACTTTTCGGTATTTGCCTTTTCTGAGTAGGTACTGCAATCTCTGATAAATTGTATGGTGTTTTTCTAATTTAAACCGAATCTGAACTCCTGTATTTAGAGGCCAAATGTTAATATATTAACCTGATTCATTACAATGCCCCTAATACATTGAACTTAAATATTTCCCAGGTTCTTTGTTTTGATTAGATGGAGGTTTAATGTTCTCATTATGAACTACTATTCACAAGAGGGAACAGTGATGAAATGAGACTAATCCTGCAAATTGTACTCTTTAAATGAATGCAGCACAGGGCAGTGAAATTAATTTTCTCCTAGATGTTTAGGTTACAATGGAAGATATTTCTTGTACTGGTTCTTTTAAACTATTTGTCACATTATGCTGATTGTTTTAGCCAAAGGTATTTTTGAGTTTGAGACTAGAGCAAAGTTTGTGAATAACTGTTCAGTACCTGCAGGAACAAATCCACTACTTACTGGAGAAGAGACCCAAGAGCCTCCTAAGCGTCCTCGTTTGCTAGCTAAATTTGTACCAGATGCTGAGACAAACTTTGGCTTAGGAAATAATGCCTGGAAGTAAGCCACAGGAGAGGATAAAAAGGTAGGCAGGAACTTTTTCTAATCCTTTACCTTGAAAGTTCCATTAGAAAGTTCTCTTAATATAAAAAAAGCAGTGAACTAACTTAGAAATTACAGTACATTATACTGTTACATTAAGAATTTCATACTTCTTTATGTAACAGGCCCTAATAGTAAGTATTTAGGAAGTTACTTTCCAATCCGTTCTTTTTAAGCTGGTTTATTTCCTCCTAAACCCCTTTGAAACCTGGGAGAAAGTATTACTATTCAGCTTTACAGGATTCACAGGCTGGATGAGGGAATCTTGATAGGAAAACTAAATACAAATAAGCATGTTGATGAACTCCAGATGAGGAACATATCACATTTTATCCACGTAAGAGCCAGTGGTGGAAAACATTCAGAAAAATCTGCTTAGTATACGTTTTCTTAATCATGAGAATCAATGTGCTGCTTCTTGTTACATTAGTTCTTTACCCTCTGAGAAATCATATAGGGAGAAAAAATGGGGTAGGGGACAAAGAGCAAGAGAGATTGTATTTACCTGAAAATTCCTGGATTTGAGAATCCTCTACTTCAAACAACAACTCATCGTGAATCTGGGCAATTAACCTGGAAAATTTCCGAGACTTCAGATAACGTATGCAAGAGATTTCTAACAGTGCTTTCCATTCTTATCATCAACTAATTGTCACACGCACAGTGGATATATTAAAGTGAAAATAAACATCCGAAGTACATGAAAAAATCATTAATGGAGTTAAAAGGATTGTCAGTCCACATATTCTGAAAACGTAAAGGCCATGGTCGAAAACCCAAACTGTGCTTACTAGCTTATAAATGTCATTCAGGGATTTGATGATGTGACAAGGGATTACTTAAAACCAATGTAATTTGCAGAAAATTGTGAGAAATTACAGAGGCTATGTTTTGTTAATATAGTTTATTTTTTTCAAGTTGAGCTGGAATAAATGTGGTTGCAAATGGGTGGTAGTTTTACTAATGTAAATTAGGTCAATAGTAAGAATATTTTGCTCACTGGTATATCAAAATTAACTCCTAGTTGGCCGGTGACTTGAGTCCTTTCCACAATATAATCTTTTCATTTAAGTGTAAAGTAGGTGTCCTTATGCAGACAAACAAGTGGGTTGAGGAATGAAAACGCAGGCAAAGAAACACCACCTGACCTGGTGTCTCTGTGACCAGGACAGTTGCCAGGACAGGGTGTACAGCTGAAAGCATCTTGACAGCCACACAGCTACACCTNTAATGAATTCATACTGCTGTTTTCTTTTTCTCTTTGTATTAGTTCTACATCAATAGGTCTCCTGTGTATGGACTGTGACTTAACTGTTCAGTGCTTACAGGAAGAGCACCCTAAACTGCTCAGGTGCAAAAGTACTTTCACAATGGAAATAATAAATGTATTTGATTGAATGAAATCCATGGCAGAAAGGACATAATCTAACACATACAACCCCTGCTTACAGTTCTCAGCCAGGAAGGCAAAATGCTGCGTATCTGATTAGACTGTATTCCTACTAGGTTTGTTTTATTACCTCTTTAATTATTGAGGCTGGGCGTCTAAGTCATGAAACTGTACCACCTGCTTCCAAATGGCTTTGCAATTTGTATGTAACATTTAAATCAAGGGCCCGTTGTACATTTTTTCTTAACACCCAGCATTTATTCAAGTAAATAATTCTTTACAAATGGCTGAAACTTCAATATGGTTACTACTTATAACTTTTCACAGCTTTCAGGAAAATATCCTAAGATAGTTTCACACTGCCTTAAATTACAATGTGACATTGACTAACAGTGTGGTGAGCTCTAATAATAGATCTTAAATTATTAGTCACTTACAACAGAGTCAGAAGCAGAGTGAAACAGATTAACATATTTCTAATAGGAAATTGGGACACAGGATACAAAAAGAAATAGATGAAACAACCAGGGTCATCTGTAGCAAGAGCATACAGTTACATGAAAAGTTATGCTTTCCAATGCAAGTAAATTAATTAAAGCAAGAGAATCCTCATTATCATTGAAATGACATGTAAAAAGATATAAACCAGAAAGAACTGTGAACATTAAATATTAATATAATGTGAATCAATGCAATAAGTGAAAATAATTGCATTGATTAAGCCAGTGCAATAAAGACATGATAGACTGGTTATTATTTGTACCAGGGTAGTGTCTCATGCCTTCAGTCAGGACTAAAGCACCATATATTGTGAATATTTGGTATGGAAAAATCCTTTCTTAGAAAAACTTACAATGTACGTTAAAAATTTTACCATAATGGAAGGGAGAAAAAAAGAATTGGATTTTCAAAACCACTCAGTATTGGATCAGCTGATCACCTCGTCTCCACACTAAAAGTAAAACCAAGTTCAGGTGGAGCAGGGTTGGACCAGAGATCAATGCTACCTTATGTGAACTGGAAAACCCGCAAAATGAACTTAATATTTGGGCCTGGGCACCACAATAGACTTGACACAACTCCACATCCAGTTCATCTACCGAAAGCAGCAGAGCTATTTTAGCTTGGTTTCCTATCTGGGCTAAAGAACCCTGTTTCTCAGTGCTTATCATCCTGAAGAGCACAGCCTATCAGGTCGGGTATATTGCCAGTTAACTGAAGAACTGCACAGTTGCAGAATCCATCTTAAACATCTACCAAGTCATTGAGGTTCAGGACAACATTGTGTCTGCTGAAATACAGAGCTACAAGTTAGCATTGTTGGTTCTCTGGTAGCTCTGCTACTCTCCTGTTCAGCAATGCACATTCAGTTTAAAAATGGGGATAGCATTTCTCTCAGACATGCAAGATCTAAGAAATAAGTACATCTAACACACTTTTATTTACAAATGAAAGATAAGTTGAAATTACCTTTAAATATGATTTTCTAGCTTGGTGCTGAGAAGTGGAATAGCATACACCATTTCCTCTTCCATGTTCACCAAATACATTAGATACTTTTTTTATGATCTCTTATCTCTTTTTCTTACCCATTTCACATCAACTTAATGGGTTCTGCTCTTGCAGGTTTACAGTACAAGGCCACCTGCACTTTTTCAGGGTTGTTAAATTAATAATACTTACACACAATGTGCTGTGCCACAGAGGGAAGCATTCAATTTGACATCAATACAGATGAAAGAAAAAATCAAAGCAATTTATACATTCCAAATTCATAGCTTTCACCATTCCAGTGCATGCAGCCACCCACCCATTGCACACCTGCAGTGAAGGAAGTTTGAAGTAAACCCCTACACTTTTGCTTAATAGCTTAATTGAATCATCTTCACTTCGAAGGAATATTTGAAATAGCAAGCTCCTCTCATTATGTCTTGCTAAAAGGGATAGTAAACTAGACTAGAAACTGCAAACCAGGCAGAGTAGTATTTTTGTTGTTCTACAGAAAAGAATACCTTTGCTTTACATTCTAATATTTTATTAACTTTTTTTGGTTTGATTGTTTGCAGGTTAGGCATCATTTTTAATGAGTACACAGAACTTCTTTTACTGAGAAACATGACCTGCATCTGAATATGACTGTTGTGTGGCACGGAGATACTGCTAACAACCTGCATCTTCAAATGCAGAAGTATTTCTGTGATTGCCAGTCTGAGCATGGCTTTTGACATCAGTCAAAAATACCCTTCTTAAACTATTATGCTGCACTGTGGAATTTTAAAGAGAAAATCCTTTTTTATTCTCTTCAGCACTACAGTCACATTCTTCCAGTTTCCTGTGAAACAACACACAGACTAAACTTCTCAAGCCTTCAGTGCATTCACCCAGTTATCATTACTATATCATAATCACATTATTGACCTGTATGTGCCAAACAAAATTCAACTATCATCAAGAGATTTTTTCATAGTATTCTATTTATGTGGCCATATTGTCTCATTATAGTACATTTTTTCCTACTACCAGACCAATTTGTCTAATCATAGAATCATTTAGGTTGGAAGAGACCATTGGGATCCAACCATCAGCCCTACTCTACAAGTTCTCCCCTACACCATATCCCTCAACACCACATCTAAACGACTCTTAAACACAGTCAGGGATGGCGACTCAACAACCTCCTATTGTAGGAATGTCCCATAGAACAGGCCAGTGTAGGACAGGGGAAAAAAATTCAAGATGATCATAAGTCTGTTTCAAAAGCTGTTTTTTAACAGCCATGCACAGTGTTTCAGGCCATTACAATGTGTCAAGACTTGCTCAAACTAATTAAATTCTTGCTCCTTCTATAGTGAAAGGACTAAGGTAGGCTCTGAGATGGTCTGAATTGAAATCTGGAAAACCTCAACTCTGTGCATGAACTTTGTGGGGGTACCACCTCCTAAAACGGCTACCCACACTGTATACCTGAAGTGAGACAAAGAATACAATTCTGCACAATTTTGAGATACATTTTTGTGATATGTTTTTGTATCACCTGGGAAATTTTTACTGCTTTTAACAACACATCCAAGACCTAACATTGTCTCATTTTTCAGACTGGTCTGCACAAAGATAATAGAAAACATAAAACACCAGTGAATTCTTACAGACTAACTGTTGGTTAATTTCCTCCATCACTTGGTAGCAGGCAATCTGGACCCACCACATGCCCATTCCAGACCCCTCAAAACTCACCTTAACCTCAGTCCACGTCTCTATTCACTTCCCTCACCAGAGCCCCTGATGCTCCCATGGGAGGTCTAACTAAGCAGAAGCAGCATGAAGGAGGGGAACAGAGACAGGCTCAGCCACACATGTGAAGTGCTGAGTATATTGCTTACAGAATATCTGAGAGGAGCTGGCATATTACAGTGAGCCAGTTGGTTAAGAGCTTGAAGAGAAAATAAAGTAAAACAAGGTTTAAAATTGGGAAACTGGGAAGCTTTAAATAGGAGGGTCCAATTGCTATGCATAATGCAGTTGGACTCAATGACCTTACGGGTCTTTTCCAACCGAATTGAGCCTCTGATTCTATATGAAATTAAGGGCACCTTATTCTGACTAAGAACCAGGCTGAGAGCCCAGACTAAAATAGTATAAGAAGCTTCCTGTTGGTTAGCTCTACATCTTCAGAAAAAAAAAATGCTGTGGCACCATCAGGTTGTCTGATTCTGAGCTAGAGTACTCGAGTGTCAAAATTCCATGAAAAGTTACACTTTTTATTTCTAATTTGAAGACATGCTGAGAAATAAAACATAACTGAACAAGAGATTTTTCCTAAGCCAAAGGATTCTCTTTGGAGAAGGACTGAAAAAGATGAGTTACTTGAAATCCACCATAGCTTATTTGTTTGAGTAAAAATTCTGGTTAAACTTAAAAAAAAATCCTATAATATATTACTTAAGAACATATGACAATGTTAATATCTCCATTTTTGCACAGGTACAATAAAAAAATGTATAAACACAAGACAAGTTACTAAAAGCAGACTACTTTAAAAAGGGTATTAATGATCACGCAGCAGCACAACAAACATTAAAAAAATACTTTAAAAACCCCATCTATTTTCTTTTCACATATGGTTTTCTTCTTATTGAAAAAAGCACCATTCTCTGATCACTGAAATTAATACCGTTTTCTGATACAACAGCATCAGATTTTAAATCCCAAATATTAACACTGTCTGTCATCCTATGTCCTCCCCCTTTGGATAAATAAAATCATTATCCAACTAGTAATTCACATTTTTTCATTTTGAATTTGAAACCTCTAAAAGCATAATGTGAGACTTCAAAATTGCAGATAGGGGGGTATGTGGTAAAAAGCTTTGTATAGAATAATAAGCTTAAAAAAAATCCCAGAGGAGCATAAAAGCTGTTAAGTGGTTAGAAAAAAAACAACAACCAAACAATAAAAAGGATAAGATATTTTCATATTCAGATAAATGGGGGAATATGAAAAAATAACAAATGGAAAGATGTTTTATGTTCTGTAACTGAAAAACAAGAACTTAATGACCTGAAATTTTGAGAAATTCACACTGAATAAAATGATATTTAATAAAACAAAATATTGGTTTAAAGGATATGTAATGAAACACGTTGCCAGAAAAAGCCAGAATGGTTACTCACGTAACAAACACTAGTATGGATTTCAAGAATAGTTAGAAACTCTGACATCCAATGATTTGAGGGGATGACTTTTCAATGTTCTGTTTCAGAACTTAGACTTGTTCCCACAATGAGAGCAAGAAGAAAATCTGCAGACAGGCTACACTGCTACAAATCTTACACCTTCCTCCTGCAGCATCTGCTGCTGGCCACACTCCGCAAAAAAGGACCAGATGGGTGTTGGATCGGATTCTTCTCAGAAATCTCTCTATTGCCTACAGGAAAGCTGTATTATATTTTTTTTCCTGATACTACTAATACTACCTGTTATTAAATTGTGTCACAGCTCCCCCCAAGAGCACACAGATTCCAGTGGAGAGAACACCTATTAAGTTCTGCTCTAACTAAGGAAGAGGGTTACATGAGTTTTGTAACATTTTGTAGGTTGTTTACCTTTCTTTGGAAGCTGCAGCTGTAAGGATGTCTAACATGGTAGTATAAAAGCTCTACCTTAGGGTACATCATGCCTGCATAGATGTTACCTGCATTAACTTTAAGCTACCTCTCTCAGTGTTTCCATTATATAGACCAAGATATTCTGACATTTTAACTTTTAACTATAAAAATTGAGCTAACTTGTGAAATTTGTTCTCTCAGCAGCTACACCATGAGGAGCAGGAAGTTGAACAGATGGTTAACTAAAGAGAATAGAGTTTTCACATGTACCCAAAGTGTTTTAAAACATACCAATCTAAAAGGTGACCTACAAAACATTTTTATAAATGAAAATTATTTATATTGAACAAC
>VZTM01004867.1:43813-108341 GCA_013400555.1 Jacana jacana | reverse complement strand
AAACTGTTGAAGGTAACTTAAATTTAGAGCCCAATGGCTCTAAAGTCCCATAATGGACTTACTGGTGTTCATTAAATAGGCCTGACACCATTGCACAATGTTGCAGTTTCAGTTACAAAAGCAGCCCTACTTATGACCTGGTTCTCCACTCCTTGTGTAGGCAGCCTGAAGTCACCTTGGTGGGGTAGTTTTAAAGCTATCTGGAAAAATTAATACTTAGAAAGATGGAGAACATGAGATGCAAAGAACATTGATCTAACTGTGTGATAAGTATCCTACACTATTGAGAACAATAATTATTGAATCACATGTAAAAACATGTCAACATGTTTTAGCTGGGAATATTTTGGAGGGTCAAAAGTACAGTAGTCAGATGACAAGAGATTGCTTGATTGCTAAAAAGTGGCTGAGCAGGTTATATGCTTCTTGGTTTTGCAGTTGAGGAGGTTAATTTTTTTGGCTAATTTAAAAGATGAAAGAGATACATTTGTGCAGCAGATGATCCGTGCACAGAAGTTCGTGGGGCTTTATTATTAAATTATTTTAGTTGAGCACTCTCACTGTAGGCTGGTACAAAGCCTGCTGTTCTATACAGTCAGATTAGGGTCCCCATTTTTCTTTTGCCTGCTGCTTATCCCCTCAGAGTTAATGGCCACAATTATGATGGAGCAGAGTGGGGTCCTCCAGCTCTGCGTTGGGCAACATTGTCCTTTGAAGTGGTACCTGTGTCCCTGGGAGTACCCTTCCAGCTTTAGAAATGTCTGATAGAAGAGATTCAGGAGCTAATGAAAATACACATCAGTAACTGTGTATAAATGTATTCCCCACAAAATCTGCACAGATTTTATGCTAGATTAATTTGGGGGACATCTGGAAAAGGAGAATGCTAAATGTTAAGCCCTCTTTGGTACTATTTATCTGCTTCCTCAAACTTTGATGTGTTTGAACCAGTTTGACATCACAGGGTTTAGTGGCTGTACACATATACAGAGAGTACTATCTTATACTGTATGACATATAGTAGAACCTATATGTAATTATATATTAATATATATATATATAAGCGTGTTCCCTGTCATGCTGAGATATTTTCTGTATTTAATACACAACTAGCACTAAGCATGTTTACATTAATGAAGGAGTTTTGTGACGTGGTGCTTTTCAGCTTTAAGGGCTTAGTGCTCGTTCAGCAGCTGAAAAAGTGACACTGAATAAAAACTAGTGCTCAGTCACTTTATATGGGCCCTATGTGTAGTCTTACAGGATTAAAACACATTTTACATTTTTTAGAAGGTGACAGCTTGGTGGTGAAAACGGCCCGTCCTGATATGAGAGAAGCTTTTTTTTCTGGATAATTTGCAATGTATTTGACTGCCAGGAAAAACTTTAAAAGTGGGATTTAATTCAAGGAATGAGTTTAAACTCATGTTGCGTTTGTTGTTCCTCCTCCTCCTCCTCTTCCTGTGGGAGTATTCAGCATTCTGCCATGGCAGGGAACGGCGTTTAGGATATTAATGAGTGTGTTTTACCCTATTACAGTTGTATGCCTTATTAGCTCATCCCTTGGAAACAATACTTAAGTTGCCCGTCCTGTGAATGTTAAAAAGCACGGACACAACAGACTCTGAGGCAAGAAAAAAAATCCCAGGCTTCTTACCAACAGTATTATGCATCTGTAAAAAGATATCAATAAATTCTCTATTACTTTTAAGTGGGTTGAGAAAGTTTTATGTGGTTAATTAATACTTAGTTATTAATATTATAAAAATTCTTTAGTGTTAGTATAAAATGCATTGCTTCTAAGGGATCTCAGACGAAAGACATTAACTGGATGTTATGCACATAATATGCAATGTTTACTCTTAAAGTTATTAACATTTCAAAAAGAAATACAAACTTTGTATTCTGATTTGAATCCCATAAGGGAGTACATCTATTCTAAAATTTCATGCTAAATTGGTACTTTGGCTGATGATTACTGACTGAGCACTGTTTTTAAAGAACAGAGTCCATGGTTAGTGTATTAAAACACATGAGAAGAGGCAGCAATAATGACCTAATAATACCAAATAAACAAAGAAGCATAGGATTGTCTTGTAAATAGCTGCTTACACATCTCTTTTGTGTGTTTGGCCACACTACATGATTCAGTCTTTGATAACCTCACAAAGGCTTATGGAGCCACAGAGGAATCTGCAAATTTTCCTGTGAGGAATCCTGTGCGAGCGGAGTGTAAATTCACGAGACAGCACTTCTGCTACACCCAAATACTTTGGGACAGTGCTCTTCCCTGCCAGACAGACAGTAGGCATCTGGCAAAGCGTTGCAGCTGCTGCTCATGGTAACTGTGAGCTGATTTGATTGACTGGGCACAGTGCTGTCACTGAGGTTAGTGAGGAACAGCAATTTAATGTAGAAAATACAGCATTTTATGAGACCCTAATTTCTTATGCATCTGGATTACAACACACACTGATTTATTTGTGTGTATACATGTGCATGATATATACTTTAATATTATAGCCTAGCTAAAGAAGTCCTCCCTTAGCTAGGAACTCTTTTTAGAAGTGCTTAGCTTTAAGCAGGTGTTTAAATACCACTAGCAATAATACAATATTCAAAACAAAACCATATAAGTGAGTGCTTTGTTTAACTGTGGTCTAAACACTGGATTTCTGTTGGAGCTGTAAGACCCTCTATTGACTTCAGAACAAGTTTGGTATCTGAAAGCACACTCACAGGTTAGGCAGAAGTCTGCATATGGAACTCCTGAATGTGGAATTGTCTTTTAAAATCCTATTAGCAGCAGGCACTGAATTTACAAATCTGAACAAAAACTTAGGGAATCAGAAGATTTCTTAACTCCGTGGTAATTTCTATTTTTGTTACTGTTAATAAGAAGAGCTTATATCCATTATATGATATGACATTTTATTATAAAATTAGTTACACGATATGTTATCCTATTGTACATCTTTGGGGTATATGGAAAGATTTCTGGAATGCTGCCTTAGTCACCTTATTTAGCACAGCAAGAACCCAATTTCAAAGAATCTGGAAACAATAAAAAAAAGAACAATAATTTAAAGAATAGAGTAGGTTAATCTGCACAAATATGAAGTGTTTGAATTACATGAATTTCCTGTAGTGAGTAGAACTTTCACTAGACCCAGGTAATACGAAGTCTGCCCAGTATAAATAGGTGCTGGTTAGGAGAGGTACATTGAGTCTTGGAGCCAAGCACAGTTCTGAGAACATTAAGGCTTTCTCAGTTGAATTGTCCTGTCACTTGCTGGGTGATAAAGCTTTGCTGTCTTGTATATAACACTACATGGGTTTGTATATTTTAAAATCAATTACTTCCTGCGGTCTTGCATGATGAGAGAAGGCACCTTGGCACCTTTAGTGACTCCCCTTTGCCAAAGGGGGCAAAGGCCTCTCTCAGGAAGCCAGCTTTTTCTGATTACAAAATTGAAGGTGATTCATTGCCTATCTATCAGTATCCTTTTTAAAATCACAGTGATTCATAGAGAGTAATGACTACAGTTTATATCATAAGATAGTTTTAGAATATTGCAAGTTAAAGACATGTTGTTTCTTTCTGGTTTCCACGAATCCAATGATCCAGAATTGAGCTCTATTAATACAAGTAGGCAAATTGTGAATATTGTAACTGCCTTTGCCCATTAGAATTCTGGAGGTGTTTATTCTGATCTTTATACTAGCAATCAAGTCAAACCTTATTTTTCAGATGTTTGTGCTTCTGCATGATTTGGAGAAGTGTTTGGGGCTCGTTTTGGTTTTTTGTTACTAAATGAAACTAAATAAATTCTATTTGGACTATAAAGAGGTATTTTTAAGACACTTGTGAACAAAAAGTGATGGGAGATACATCTTTCCCCAGGATTAATTTCAATTTCAATATATGGCACCTCACAAAGCACAGGTTGCAGCTGCCCGTAACGAGAAAACCACCGTATTTCTCCTCAGGTATTTCTAAGAACAATTTGAGGGTCCTTTTTCACAGGCTTGGCATCTGAGTGAACGGGGCAGAAATGGTTTCTACAGCTCGGTCTCCTGTCAGTCTTGCAACAGCAGCGGAACACTTTCACTTCTGTCCTAGTCACTCTTTTACCCCTGGGAGCCCAGCACCGAGTCATTGCCAGATTTTTGTAGGTATTCTCTGTGATTTTGAAGTGCTGTTCCTCTTAAATCTGAGCTACCTCTCTGTCTGCAGAGGTTTTCAGATCTACAAATCAGTGTTTCCTACACAGCTCTGTTCCATTTCCCGATATGCTGGCGTTCTGTTTAAGCTGTTATTTGAGCACAGCCTTGCAATTGATTACTTTTATATCCTGAAATAAACTTTCATTGATGCTTCTTAGTATCAGAATGCAACAAACCCTACATTAAGTAATTAAAATAGGATGGTAGAATTTGTAGCATTTCTGAGTAGCCTGTGGCAGTTTTGAGCTTGTTTCTTATTTGCATTTATATTTACAAGGGTTTATGTTGCTCTAAGGGTATAAAACGCTGTTATTTCAAATAAGAACCCAGACCATTTACCATTTTCTGTGAGCTCCACAGGCACAGAATAGAAAATATATTTTAAATTAAATAGCTCTATTTTTCCTTGTACAGGCTTCTTTCTTCTGTTTCTATTAGCAGCTACCTCCTAAACATTGTAGTAAATTTTATGGAGGGTGCTTCTGGTGACTGCAGCTTGTACTTATAATTCAGTTACAGGAATAAAATACATTTCCTACTGATTTATGAGCTGCTTGCTTTTGGCCTTTTGGAGTGTTTGCTTTTACACAGTTTTCAAGTTCCTTCTGATGTGTTTTACTGTGCAGCCTGGCTGAGAAGATGAATGGCTTGACTTTTTATTTGGCTTTTGGAAGGCTCTCGGTGTGGGTGTTCTCTGCAGCCCTTGCACAGAGCATCACTTGGATTTCTCAGCGTGGCTGATAAGCCATCCACTCTTCAGCCTCCCGCCGCGGTTCGCGTTGTGGTGGGACACAAACTCCCATCTGGTGGCAGTGTTTTAAGGTGTTCCTGGGAGTATCTGCTTTGGTGTCACACCCTGGACATTCCACCTGGCCGCAGCTTGCTTTTTGGTTTCTTTTTTTTTTTCCTTTTTGCTATCAGAATTTTGGTCCTGTGCTGGTTCTGCAGGTTAGTACAGCAGCCTGTACAAGGAGGCTTTCATAAGCTCATATTCCTCCCACTCAGTGATTAGCCCTGAGATGTGCTTGGTGGCTGCACCCTCCCACGGTGGGGATACGTCCTTCCTTCTCTGCTTAAAGATGTGACACCACCATTTTGTCTTTGGCCCCTGGGTTTGATTTTACACAGAATGCTCATTCACATTCTTTCTAAAGTATCTTGCCTATCTTGCATCTTTCTGGTATTGTCGGGTGCCTTTCCCCATATTCATTTTGGGGCATGTTTAGACGGTTTGAGGGTCGGAACAGGGCAGAAGATGACATCCATTGTCTTGCTGTGCTTAGGGCCAGGGCTGATGCTGGAGCAGTGCAGCCAACCATCTGTGAAATAACTTCCTCGCCAAGTCCCTCGTTATCGCGGAGCTGATTTTGACGCTCAGCGTTTGGTAGTGGACACTAAGTGTTTTCTTTGGTTTGGCAGGTAAATTACAGGGGGTGAAGAGCTTTAGAGATCTGTAATTGAAGCAAATCCGTAAGAATTCTGCAAAGAGCTCACTTTCCATTCCTGTCCATATTTCTGATAAATCCACCCAGTTCTGGGGTAGGGATGCTGAAAGCCAACACTGAGTTTTCAAAACCAGTTTGAATTTACAATACAAAACTTGGTCAATGCTTGTTCTGCCAGTTGCCTAGGAATGCCTGGGTCCTTTGCCCACGGTCACAGTGCTTTCTGGTGTGTAATTTGCTTGGAAAAAAGACGGCTTTGGATAACAATTTTAAGTCCTACAATATAATGCTGTTCGGTGCAGGTGTCATCCCATAAATGAAACCCTTTCTGCTCTGAATTATACCAATGCTTTGAATATGTCCATGGATAAAGTGCGTTTTTTGGGTAATGCAAACATAATGGTACGAAGTTTTCTAATCAGATTTTTAAAGCGAGTCTTTTTAGCTTTTTGCTGTTCCTTTGTTTTTTTCTTGCTGCAGTTTGAGGCTTCCGGAGTTTGGCAACAAGAGGCTCTGTGATTTTGTCAAACGCTGAACTGGGGGTGTCAGCCAACAAGGCTCGCTCTATGTCCTTTTGTGTTGCTTGTTTGTTTGTTTAAGAGCATCCCTGTGTCAGCAGACTTCTTGGAAAGAGGTGGTTTTCAGTTACATTGTGCTCCCTCTGCTGACTCTGCCGGTACAGAGCACAGAGTTGCAGGGGTCCTTCCTTACCGAGCCCGTGTTAGATTTAAGAACCCGCAGACCATAGAGTAGTTTTAATGCACGAAATGGGCTCTGTCCAAGAATTTGATTCATTGTTTGGAATATAAAAAAAAAAGCCAACCCCAAGTGTATATGCTGTGGTTTATTCAAAACCAAATTACCTTGATTTTATGCAAATGCTGTTAGATAAGGAACGTTAAAATGTCGGATACTGCGAATGAAAAGTGGATCATTTTCAAGACTGAGGAAGGCATCTCCTAAAGGGTTAAATGAAGCTTATGTACATAATCAGGAGCATTAAAAATTTGTAGAGTCCCTGCTGAAGAAAATCGCCGTTTTAACAATAGCACAGAGGATAGGGGGGTGGGAGGGAAAGAGAATGTTCTTTCACTGAAGGGGAGAACTGAGACAGAAGTCTAAATGGTAGCATTTTTAAAATTTATTATTTTCACCAGGAAAAGGTAAATTCAGTAGGATGAGGTAATTTCCTCTAGTGAACCAGAAGAACAATGAATAGGACAAAGTGCTGCCATTTTTCCAAGTCTTACTGGAATTGATGGCCCATCTACGCCTTCCTGAGACAAAGGTTGAGCGCTCTCTGAACACAGTGTTGTCACCAGGCCATGTGCCTCACATCTGGGCCACAAACAGCACTGATGAAAATGTTGGCTTGACCTGCTTGTCCATTGCCACATAGAATTTCTGTGTCAGAGGCAACGAAAGAACGGAGTTATTGAAAGGGAGCCACGGCTGCTTTATCACAAGACTGCCCTTTCTCTTTTTATAGTCCTTTAGTAGCATTCTCTTCTGAAAGACTGATGAGGGTCTTTAATTCAGAGGCTGTGGTTCCATCATTTAGGGTAGACATATTTTTGCAAGGCAGACATAAAGCGTTTTACTGTTCGTTTTCCATTGTTAACCTTAAATTAAAAATATAGGGATATCAAGCTAACATTTCACCACCCCTAAATGTTTCTTAGAAGCTAGGGAGGTTGTGTGATCTTAACCAACTCACCTATGTCATTGTTTCAGACGTGGTCTGAGCCTGCTTTAATTAAATTAAGTCATAAAAGTCCCAGTAGGTTCTGCAGCACTTGCATGTGTGTTTACTTGACAAACTCTGAAACTTTTATACATGAGGTAAAATTCAAACTGTTCCATGAAATATGTTTAAAAAAAACCAAAACACCAAAAACCACAACCAAACCACCAACCCAAACGATATTTGCATCCTGTATAAATTTGTCCATACTCATACCTGTCCATGTAGTAAAATTACACCATTACCTTGATTTTTAGTTATTTTTCAAAGCTAAGTCTTTAACCATCTCTTTTTTTTTGTTTCCTTCTGATTTTCTGTAACTTGCATGAGGTGAGGATGTTCCAGTTGCTTCATCAGATACCTCTAGGGTCATATTTTGGTACTTTTGTCTGGAAAGAGCGTGTCTAGAATGTAGTGCAACAGGCCTTTCGAGTTAACTGAGCACAGGTAGTGTTTATGGTAAAGAGGAGCTTGTGATCCAAGATGTTTTTCATACCATCGTAATCTCTTCTGTTATACTTTGTTTTCTTAATATTAAAAAAATGCATTGAACCACTTTCTTAGGAATTGGAAATCAGTCCAATTCACAATTGCCACTGAAGGAAGGAGCTTAATGACATGATAATTCTCCCAGTCAGTCCTCGATTAACTGACTGTACGCAGTCACTGTGCCTGATGGTCAATACAGAAGCATTCCAGATGAGTTTCTGTGCCTTCCTCTACTTCCTTGTAGGCAACAGTTAGCAGTTGGCTCCAGGAGACAAAAGGCAAGTAAAAGGAGTTGTAACAACTCCTCATAACACTCCTCAGTGTTTAATGTTATCTCGGTGGCGTTCTCTTTCGCTTCTGGGCTTTAGTGATTAGATGTTAAAGCACATTGATCTGACTCGATGTGAACAACATCTCTGCTACTGTTCTGCATAGACTGTTGGACTTTTGCTGACTGAGAACGATTTTTGTGCATGAAAATCTTTTTTTAGCCAATGTGAATGATGTTTTTATTACCTGGATCTCATATGAGCACGTGTGATTTTTATGAAAGAATCCTGGAGCGGTCTGATAGGATTTATGCTTTGGAAGTTCTGGTTTGTTGGTTTTGTTTTTCTTAAAAAGCCACAAGAAGACCACAATTAAATATATTTTTTGCAGAGGGGAATGTTGGCATTTGTCTTGTAGGGGGGGAGGCAAGAAGGGAAAACACGGGGCAGAAACCAAGCGTAGTTCCATGGGAAACAGAAATGTTTGAAAGCTGACCATGAAACACAGGAACAGTTTCACAGAGCAGATTTCAATGCTGCAAGAATAAAACTAGCACATAAAAGCTTTTCTCCATTTTAATATTTATAATATAAATTAAAACTGAGCGGGAAAATGTCTTTTGTTTCCCATGTATAGCAAACTTTATTAAATTGAACAGGACAGCCAGAATTTGACTAAGGCTTAGCAGTCATTTGTGAAGATTCAAACTTTTTAAAACTGTAACGAAATGCTTTGAGCAAACCTGAAAAACCACATAATTCAGGAATGGTTACGAATAAGATCAACGTGGGGTCATTAACACTGGATAAAGAAATGCTATAATATGCATCTTGTTATCCAGAAACAGGTTAAGGAAGCACAGAAGAGCTGCCTTGTGATTGATTTGACCTTAGATATTCTCAGAGTACAGAATCTGTTGCACTGGTGTCCTCAAGATTCCTTTAGCCACTTTGAATTTACTGGCACCGTTGAAAACTAGCTATTGATTGGTGTATCTGTAGAGCAGGTCACATCGAACCAAACAAAGAGAGAAAGTCAGATATTTTAGTCCTTTTGTTGTCATGAAATAGAGTAAGAAAATAATCCCTTACCACCTCTTTGCAGAGATGTCTTAGTAAGGAGCAGAAATAGTCCTTACAGCTGGGAAAGCACAGAATTAGCTTTATTTTATACAGCAATGAGGAAAGCCAAGATTAGGTGGGAGCCACACATTCTCCATTTCTCCCCACATTGAGATAGATGCACACAGAAATACCTGTTGTGTCCTGTCTTGTGGTGCTGTGGTGGGAGAAGAGATGTACTCTCTTTAACCCTGAGGCCTAAGAGGTGGGATGTTCCTCAGCTGGGCTTAGATTCCATCTTCCGTGCTCAGGAGCCCTCCAAAGCTCATGCTGGACTGGGACTGGAATTTAAATCCCTGGAAATAGTACAGAGCTAAAGCCTCATCAGTTTACCTTTACCATGTAGCCAGAGTTAACTAAGGAGAGCAGGTGAATACATACATGCAAACCTTCTGTGTGTTGAGTAAATCCTGTCTTCAGGCATTTTACCATGTCAGAACCTTATACTTTACAGAGGAGCTCAGATAGGCACGCTTACGTGTGAGTGTGTAGCATCATTGCCAGGTACCTCCGGGGACGGGGGCATCTTAGATGAAAGGGTAATATAGACATCAGAACGATCTTTCGCAACTAGAAGTGGACATTTTTTGGGGCGGAAGGATATGGCAATGCCTATTTAGATGCCTGAAGTTCAGAAGAACTGGTATTACTGGTCACGGGGTGTTAATCTCTGGAGTGGGTGGAGTTTATAGGCTTTTGCTCGAAGAATCGTAAAGGGCTGCTGATTCCAGATTTTATTGCCTTACAGCAGAAATATGAGTAGCATAAAATGGAATTACTTTGTGACTTGCAGTAGCTGATAGGTGCAGCCACAACTCCCCATTTATCTCTTTAGGGTGATTTTGGCATTTTTATTTCCTCTACTCCCAGCATATGGGGTGTGTGTGATACAGACAAGCACAGGAGGTAAAAAAGAGCCAAGTAGTGAAAAAAAGGCAGTGTGCATGGACCACAGTCCCTCATAGTAAGTGGTTTTTAAAATAACAGGTTATTTTTATTCATTCATTCAATTATTTTTATTTTGCTGCTTCTAAAACTTAATAAAAACCTAACCCATCACAGTTCTAGGCTAGAAATACTCGTACTGTGAGACTGCTCTGGCGTTATGGGTAGTTTTTGCTGAGACAAATTGGCTGTGCAGACTGGGAGAACAAAATTCCTGCTATGATGGTGCCCTCTCAGCTTCTGGAGTTTGTGCCCAGCAGGCCAGGCCTCTGGGCTTCCACGCTCATCTGAGTCTTTCTAAGCTGTGGGATACCCCTACAGAGTGCCTGTCATACACCCAGCCAGAGAAAACGACTCGGGAGTTTCACAGGATTATTCACATTATACGTCATCAAACGAGTAAGTGGCGCTCATTGGCTGTGTTATAAAGTGTTATAAAGTGCTATAAAGTGTTATAAAGTGAGATATAGACCAGCTTCAACGTGCTGCTCAGCTCACTGTGGTTTGCAAGTTGAAAATACAAAGTGATAGAGCCTCAAGACTGTGAGGTTTTATGGGCAATGCAGGCAAACTGTTGGTTTACCATCTGCTTTGTGTGTAATAACCAATTGCCACTGATCTCACTTCTTTTAAGTACATCTCTATTCAGTGAGTGCCTTAAGCTTGTGCTTCCCCTGAAGCATGTAGTTGAGCCTCTTCAGCAGCTTTCCCCAGTGCAGGCGGATGCCTGTGCAAGGGCAGGTGTCGCTATGGGTCCTCCTGCCTTCAGGTGACATGGTCACCTGCACTTCCTTCTTGGCCACAGTAACCTCTGCACCTCCACATCCTATGGACTCAGCAGGATAGACGTAGGCTGTAACAAGGACCGTGCCTCCGGGTGTCCGTCTTCTGCCCTTTAGGCAGCCCTCCAGGTGGACATAACTCTCAATGTCACTTGCTGACAGGAATACAAGCCCATGGTTAAGTTCTAGATGTCTGTTGATTTTATATATTTTTTTTAAGATGTGTCTCATTAATTACAAAAATGAACTCTTAAGGCATCTATTCTGTTTTATTGCTTTATTTGGAAATCTGTTTAAGACAGGCAGTTCCCAGTGTTGATGGCCAGGGATTTGCACTTTGTGCTCACAGGACAATGGACTATTTGGAAGATCCTATAGAACACCAAGCTGCTCTGACAATCTCTCATGTTCTTTCACCAGATGATTTTCGCTTGTGACTCTTAGAAATTCTGTTGTTTACTCGAGGCAGACCTTACTTTCATTAAGGATAACATGAGCCTGTTTATCCCACCCAAGGGCTGAAGGCTTTGGGAAGGCAGAGGGCTGGCTGACTCGTAGGCTGACCTTGCCAACAGTTCATCCTTAAACAGTCTTGGCTTTGCAGAACCCTACTTTATCGGTCACGTAGTAATGGGAGTGACACTGTGAAGGAGCTGTGGGTTCCCCTTTTGCTCTATGAGGGGCAATATATATGTTGTGCAGCATGGGATCCAACAGCATCTCTTCCCACCGCAGTGAGGATTTCTTATCTCAAATTTAAGCATAAGAAAAATATCTTACAACCTTTGGTGTCAATGTTCAAGGCAGAAGAACTGCAGGGCTGTGCTGTGAGTGGAAAGATGATGGTGACTTTCCTGAGGAAAGGTTAGAAGAACTGTAACCATTTCCAGCCATTACTACCTTGGCACTTCAGCAGAGCTGATGGGGAGCAGAGGCACTGGTTGCCTCACCTGAGGCCTGGCAGAAGGAAGGATGAGGTCAAAATTACAGAGCGGGTCTGTTGTATTAGATTCACTTTGCAACAGCAGTTTGTGCAGTGTGACAGAGCAGTCTCGATTCAAAATAGATCAAATCAAGGCTCCTGTTATCTAGAGGTTGAAGGCTACTTACTCGATTGGGTCTAAAGTCCAAATTAAACAGCCAAAGTAACCAAGTTATTTTAGTTCCATAAAATCTATTCTATATTTAGATTAGAATGTTCTTTTTATAAATAATGGAAAATTAAAGACAGATCCTGGCTATAAAACAGTGAGTGCTTTACACTTGCTGTTGCAGACTGTTTCATAGCTGAAATATGTCTAACTCGAGGATTTGGGTTCAGCTAACTGTCAGAAGAGGACTCGGAAAAGCTTGGTGTCTCAGGCTACGTTCAGTCAATTTGCTGGTGATTTTTGCAGACTGAAGCTGTTTATGTTTACAGCTTTCGAGATCTGCATACATCCATGTGGAATTTGGAAAGTCATAAATTAAATTCCCTTGAGAGGTTTAAGAGTCTCCAATAAAAAATTTTACATACCTGAATGGGTAAAGTTTTCAAATATTTCTGGTTATTTAGAGGAAAACCACCACTATTTAATACCAAGTACTATTTTTTTTTTCACCTTAATGTAAAAACCTTTAAGATTTTTATGCATGTGGGAAGAACAATGATTAGAATTTGCAAAACTGCCGGATGAATTGTGGCAGGCATCTAGTTCTCGTCACATATGTGCTAGTTGGAGATGCAATTAAAGGCAGTGTTACCTGCTTTTTAAAAAAAAAAAAAGGTTTGGGTTTTTTTTCCCCCCCTGTTATGCGGCTTTAATTTCACATCACTGGTTTGTTGGTTTCTTTAATGACTTGCATGGTTACCAAAGAACAAACTTTCTATAAAATAGGCTACCAACATGCAATTGGCTTTCATCTGGCCACTCCTGGTTATGCAGATGCTTATTTTTTCCATATATGTTTCTGCTGGTCGCTCGTCTCACCCTTGTGCAGTGAGATCTCCTCCGAGAGTAGAGGTGGGATCAGTTCAGTCTAGCAGCAGAGCAGGGGCAGCCATGATTCCCTTCTAAGGTTACCCCCCAGCCTTGGGTGCCAGCAAAGCCCATTGGCAGGAGACAGTCAGAGCCTTCCCAAGAGGAACCCGAGAGCTGGGGTAACTGCCCGGGTATCCACACGGTGTTACTGTGCAGCCTAACGCCTTACATGCTGCCAAACTCCAGGCAAATGGTAGGTGGGGTCTAAACATTCCCCTGAAGCCTATGCTTGATTATAAGTTGGCATCTCAGCCCTTCGGACAGTAGACAACCGGCCCTCAGCTGGGGCCTGAGCTCATTGCACAGATAACCAGCTGCTTTTAAAATGTCTCTTTCTTGTGTTTGTTTGCTTTCAGGGATTACAATGGTTGACACAGAAATGCCGTTTTGGCCCATTAATTTTGGCATCAGTCCAGTGGATCTGTCTGCGATGGATGACCATACACATTCCTTTGACATAAAGCCGTTTACCACTGTGGATTTCTCAAGCATTTCTTCACCGCACTATGAAGACATTCCTCTTGCAAGAACTGATCAGACAAGCATTGATTATAAATACGATATCAAGCTCCAGGAGTGCCAAAGTACGCTTTGCTTGCTTGTTTTGTTGTTTGTTTTTCTTTAATATTTCCTTCATTCTCTGGAAAGTGTGTACCATCAGCACAAGAATTTAGAAGTATTCAGACACTTAAATGCTGGTATCCTGTGTCACCAGAGATGTCCACTAGATACTGTTGCAGGGCAGCTAGAAAAGATGTAATACATATAGCTGACCTTTGCCTTTCCAGAGCTGCAGCTGGAGATCAGGCAAGGAATCATAGAGCCTCTAAAAAGACTGTAAACTCTCTTCTTGGGCACGTGAACCTCACCATTTCTTTCTGAAACTTGTGGTCTCCCATCCGTGTCTCTCGTGGGTAAACTCTCCTCTGAAGCTCTGTGCACGCAGTGCAGGATGTTAAAAACGACCCCAGCATCAAGGATTAATTAGTAACACGTGTAGCTTTTAAATTCCAACCGGCCTGAGAAAGTGCTGGAGCAGAAATATTGGCCCCATCTGAGACCAGGTGTTGGCAGCAGTGCTCCTCACGCAGGCATCACCTCGGAGCTTCATGGGCTGGTGGTACTTACGCACCGTGACAGATGCTGCTCTTCCACCAGCTACCCTAGAAAAACAAAGGACACAGAACTCTCCTTTTCAGAAAGTTCCAGCTAAGTGGTTACTCCATCCCTGCTCGAGGTGGGAACGGGAGGTTTCCGTGCCTGGAACTCTTTAAAAGATGCGCTGAGCCTCCTGGGACCCCTTTTGTTGGTAGGGATCTGTACAGGAATTCTTGCTAGGAAAGTGGAGGGATTTAATTCTGGTTGTAGAGGGAGGCAGGTGCTGTGTGCCTCTGGGTTCCTTATGAAACAAATTCAAAGATATTTCTCCAGCTAATAATTTATTTTCCTTTTGTTTAGTTAGAAATGTCCATGATACCATAATGACAAGCTAAAGCGCGCAGCAGAGTTTAGGAAGGAGAAATCCTCTTTGTCTGCTCTTAGATAATTTTCCACTTTTCTTTTTTCTTCCAAGTTTATATAGGAAAGGAAGCCTCCTAGTGTGTAAAGTGTAGCCAGTCTGGAAAAGTAAAACATTCTCTGAATTGGTACTACTGGCTCTGTCCCATCACTCCCAAGACATGATCTGGTGTAATGGTGGAGCCTCAAATGTCACAACCTTCTTCCAATGCCAGCGACGACCGATGGAAAGATACCAGCCTGGCTGCTGCTTCCCTGTAGTGTCTTGTAGGCCGAGTTCATCCTTTCCATCTTCTCTCCACGCAGGTGCGATCAAATTGGAGCCTCCCTCCCCACCCTATTTTTCAGAAAAGGTTCAGTTGTACAATAAGCCTCATGAGGAATCTTCCAACTCCCTGATGGCAATCGAGTGCCGCGTGTGTGGGGACAAGGCCTCCGGATTCCATTACGGCGTGCACGCCTGTGAGGGCTGTAAGGTGGGTTGGCACAAATGTGGTTTTGCTGAAGTAAGAGCTGATCCTGTTTTCATCATAGAATCATTTAGGCTGGAAGAGACCCTTGGGATCATCCAGTCCAACCATCAGCCCTACACTACAAGTTCTCCCCTACACCAGATCCCTCAACACCACATCCAATCTACTCTGAAACACAGTCAGATCTGTGCTTTTTAAGAAAAGTCTAACCAAACTGTTCCAGGTGTGCTGTGTTTACTGAAGTGACAGGTTTTTAAAACAGAATTTGCTTTTTAAAAATTTTTATTACCTTACTGATCTACTTGGATTTTTTTTCTGCATGCCTTCTGCTTTTTTCAGTTGTGCAATTCTATTTCATACCTGCAAAATTAGTTCAGCACTTGGGCAAAACAAAGAAATAGATGAAAGAGTGCAAATTCTCATTAAGTACTCAGGCTCGAGAAGGAAAATAAATATTTTTAAATAGAATGAAAAAATTAGTTGGGAATGGACATTTAAAGAAGCAGATAGGCCACAGCCTTTTTCATTTACTTGAGATCAAACTGCTGTTGGCAGAGTTTTGGGTTTGTTGTGATTTGTAAAAAATAAATAAAATTCTAGGTTGGTAGCGAGCTTTACATTTTTAAAATGTCACAATGACGTGATAACAAACTGCCCCATGAGCAGTGGAACAAGTGGAGCTTGGCTGCCTTTGGCATTGTGTTCTTCATGCTCAGCACGGCTCCAGAGGTCCCAGCTTGGCTCCTTCAAACCCCGTTGCTTCCCACAAGCTCCCCCAGCTCTTTGAGAGTTTTCCCCCTCTGCAAAGCAGGGCTGGAGGTGGCACTAGGATCAGCAGAGGAGCCCAGTGAGAAGCAGAGTATGATCCTTAAGGAATCGAATTTTGGTCAAAACCCAAGTTTAGGTTGCAGCATGTATATGGTAAGGTGCTTCGTACCTATAGAGAGGTGAGTGAATGGTGCTGGCAGTCTCTTGCATCCTTTTACGTGCTTTTGTGTGTTTACTCCAGGGCTTCTTTCGAAGAACCATCAGATTAAAGCTGATTTATGACAGGTGTGATCTTAATTGCCGCATCCACAAGAAAAGCAGAAATAAATGTCAATACTGCAGGTTTCAGAAATGCCTCGCTGTTGGGATGTCACACAACGGTAAGTGCACAAAGCATGCTTTACAGCAGTCGTGTTTTGCCTGAAAAATAACATGAAACTTTAGTTCCATTGCTGAATGTGTGGCTTTAACATCTAGAGCCTCCTGTTTCTGTATATGGGGCAGTTTAGAAGTACGTGTGGGAGATTGCCGTTGAGTTCAGCAGATGATGTCTGTGCTGGGAGATTACTTTCCGTGTGAAAATCAGCCAGGTGGAGTTCTGCACCTCTCAGTGTTATAATACAGAATGCAACCTAAGGGTTGGCTTTACCCTCCATTGCTCTTGCTCATCACACTGTGGTTTCTTCTTCCTGAACGTCTTCCTAGTGGAGATCTTTCCAGTTCCTTATTTTCTGAGGAGACTGCTCTGCACAGTGTAGCTCAATAACCCTTCCACTTCAGCGGAAATCTTGATTACAAAAAGCAGACTAGAGAGCTTAAAGTCTGTGAGTAACAACCACTTGGATTTGATGCATGGGGCACTTAGCGAGGGCGGTCAGCGTGGTGAAGCTGCCACCTCCTCATACCTGAAGTGAAGGGGCCGGACCCTGTGCTGTTTTAAAACCCCCTGTCCTCCTCCTTCCTAGGCTACCCGCGCCCGGGCGTAGCTTCCACTCGGCGGTTAGTAGGAGCGCGGTGTTTGTAGCATGTTCCTCCAGCGCTCGGGCTCCCACCGTGCAGTGTGTGTAGCTGTGAGTCCTGTCCCGCAGGACAGTCCCCAGACTGTCCCTGAGCCTCTCCTCCACCCAGAGGTGCCCGTCCCCTCCATGACCCATCAGTGCCGCTCCGGTCTTCTAGTCTTAGCTGGCAGAGGTGCTTGCACCCGCACGCGGGCCTGCCACGGCCTTCTCTGCGGTAGGTGAGCAGGCAGGCAGCACGGAGCCCACCACGATCCCGCTCTCTTAAGCTTAGAAGAAAGTCCCTCAGACCTTTCAAATTAACATATATCGATTCATGTGGAAATACTTACCAGTGTTTGGACAGAGGGACTTAATGAAGATTCTTCACTGCCTTGCTTTGGCAGAGTTGAGGAAAAACAGGAATTAAATGTCATAACATAGAGACTTATGTAATTCTGAGGATAAAGAATTGCAAACACGACTGGGAAAATAATTTCTCTGCGGTTTTTTTAGAACTTTCATTATTTTCAGTATAAAGAAAATAAGGAGTGGACTGTCCCCAAGAGGAAAGCTTATCCGTGGTTTGCAAAGTTAATGCACGCAGTGGATGTAAATTGCTATGGGAAATGTTTTGCTAATAGAAAATACGGTTTTCGAGTTCCTGGGATGCAACAGTAACACTTTAAAAGAAATCTAATTTTGAAATGCTACTGTGGGTATTTTTATAGCAATTCAGGAGGTTTTATTATTGTTATTTTCAAGGCGCGTGCCAGATTCTCTCATAACCTAGCAACACAGCTTCCAGTTATGTCAATGGGAACCACGTGCAGCTCCATCAGGAAGAGCGGGGCCAAGACCGTTCTCTCTGGCTCAGTAACATAAAGGGCCTGAGAAATATTGTTAAAATTAACATTTCACCTGCCTTTTCTTTTTTTCTCCCCCGCCCTGTTCAGCCTTTGCCAAGGCAGAAGCCGTGGCAGCAGCAGGGCTCCCGGCTGTGAGTGTCCAGGGAGGGCACAGAGAGGAGCGGGAAAGGGCAGAGCCATCGGTCCCCGAGGCTGAAGGGGCGCTGCCTTTTGCTCTCACCATGAGTTCACCCAACAGGGGGGTAGTAGCGTCTGTATTTGAGGTTTGGCTTCTACACTGGCCTTTTTTGGCCTACTCTGGTTACATTACATTTCATGAAACGACACACTCCTTCCCCCATCATTTATAAAGAATCAAATTTATAAAAACAGACGAAATCTTGCCTCTGAAGCCACCGGGCTACATAAAGAAGCATGCAGAAATACAACACTGGCTGTTGTCAGTGACACTGAGACACGCTGCTAGGTTACATCTAGAGGGTAAAGTACCTCCATTTGACTGGTGGAATTACCTGAATTGTAAATGCTTGGGGTCAGAATGTGGCTTATTTGTGCCTCCGCGTTCCAGCCCGTGCCTTCCCTTGGCACGGATGTACCGTTGCAAAACGGACAGGGCTCGGCAGAGCCGGGGACTGCGAGGAGATACTTAGCAGCCACAGCCACATTTTTTCACGTATCAACGCCACATACCACTTGGCTGAAGGTTAAAAAAGACAGTAGCGTTCTCATGCTTTGAGTATTGTTTTCCTTTCCTTCTCAAGCCACAGTGCTGCTCTGCATTAACCCTTGGCTGCTCAGATTGTATTCTGAAGTACCACTAAGCAGAAGCTTGGACCTTTCAGTTTGGAAACTTCATTCTTTCTTTTTTTTCCTCTTCTAGTAGAGGTACTATTTCCATAAAGCAACTGTAAATGGGGAAAAGAGCACACATGGCAATATGTCTTTACTATCATTTCTGGGAGCAGTGGATTACTCAAAGCCTCCACCAAACTCAGTCAGGCATCTGTCCTGGCCCCATCTCACCTTTTCTAGTGTAGGAAACTGCGTTCATAGTTTACCTGGGGACTCATTAATCATCTAGACAATCAGAAGGGTAGAGTGCTGCACACAGTAGTTGATAAGCAATCACAGTGACTTCTCCAAGCCATCAAATGTGGCATAAGGATAAATATTCTAGTTTTTCCACAGGAAGGCTATAAAGAATAGAATAGAAAGAATAGAATCCCCAGAAAGAATATAACCTAGCGTGATGTAGTGTCTTACTATATCCACTATAGCTTCTGTCTCACTGACATTTGGGGAATACTGTAAATGCAAGTAAATAAATAACTGCCCAAGGAAAGAGAGAGAGCGTACGTTCCAGCTGCAGACACGTGCCCAAACTTGCACAACCTTCTATCACTGTGAAGGAAAGTGCCACCTGAAGCATTTCCACCCTTGCAGAGGGAGCAGCAAGCCATATTTCCACACCTCTCCTCCCAGGGCGCTGGCTTCTCCCTGCCCTTCCCACCCTGGTGCCACTTCCCAGGCTCCCAGGAGATCGGGAAGCTGGGCCCGCTGCTGAGGGACAGGCAGAGGAGAGAGAAGACAGGGTGCAAAGGAGGATAAGTGATCCAGGGAAATAGAAGCTGAGGGCAGGGACACAGGAGGAATGGAGAGAGAGAAGGAGGAAAGAGGGAAGATCATGCCACCCACCCTTTAAGCTTTCCTCAACCACCCCAAATGCTCTGAGCTCTTTTCCACCCCGTGAACTCCCCTCTTTCCACTCTAACCTCTGTAAGTACCACCAGTCCCTCCTCCTCTGGCCCCAAAATCCCACTTTCCAAATTTCTTCTGTAAACCTCACGAGGTTAGTACTTTGCAGTGAAAAAAGAAATTTAAAAAAAAATTGAACCGTGCCCCAAATGTTGCCTGCAATGCTAACAAACACTGAACAGAATCTGCTGCAACTAATATAATTTTAAAAATATATTCTAAACATTAAAAAAAAATAATTAAAACTGTCCTTTTGCCTATCAAATGATAAGATTGGGGTATTTGATTCACAACTCCTTAACTTTGCTGTTAACTAATTACTATATTTATAATATATTTTTGGGTCCTGATCACCTTATATTTTCAAGACTTTATTCTCACAATTAATGCGAAATTAATACAATGAATTGTATCAGAAATCTCCCAGGACATGTATTGTACTGAAATAGGGAGAGTGTTTAGAAGCAGATCATGAAAGTTCTAATACTGTTAATCCCTCCTAAAAACACATGGTTAGAAAGAAAGGAACATGCAGGAATGATAGACTGCTAATAAACATACAATCCTTGCAAAAATAAAGAGTCATAACGAACTTTACCCCCATTTTCCACGCATTAAACGTGAGAAAATATTAGGAGATTCCTGAGGGATTTCATTATCACCAGCTTATTTTGCATGAAAGTGCCATGTTGGTGGCAAGCAGCAAGATACACCCAAAGGTTTTCTGTGACAGCAGAACCCGTGCAGTCTCGTTTCCACCCTTAGCGCAGCCCCTTCCCGTGTTTCGAAGACTTGCTCCTCCCTGGCCCAGCGCGACCTCCCCGAGTTGGTGGTGGCTGTTGGGCTGCGATCCCAGAGCTGGCCATCCTGCTCAAGAGGGTTGTTGGACCACCCCGGGGTGTTTTTAGGGCAGTGGGAGATAAGCCCGCTGTACCCCTTTGATCAGCTGGTGCCTTCAGTTTGGAGCTGATCTGCCATTGATGTAGTCACTTTCTGTGCTGGGAGGAGGCTTGGTCTGTCAAATCTAACTGGGTTCTGAGGGCGAGCATTCAAGAGGGGAAGTCAGTGCTTATAACTGAGTTTACCCTATAACAAACACGTGTGCTAATTTTCTTTCAAAGGAATCTCAGCATTTTACAACACTGGCATATAATTCAGTGTTCCCCTTAGGCAGGGGTGCCTATTGATATTGCTGTTTGTGGCCTGGTTTGATTTGGGTTTGGTGTGTTGGGGTTTTTTTCTTCCTTTTTTTGTTTACACAGAAGGAATTTAAAATAATCTCTTTTTAAAAAGCAACCAGGAACCTGATCTTCATAGGAAAGTTACCATCAGGAGACCCCACCCCGTGCCAAACCCAGGCCAAATACACCTGAAAAACGTCTAGCACATACTGCAGCTTTAACCACGTACCATTTGCCATCATCCTCTGCCCTGCTCCAAAATAGATTATTCCTAAGGATGCTTGTGTTCATAAAACTTAGCACAACATCTCAAACACATGGAAAGAAAAACTGAGATAGGATTCCAAGGAGGAAAAGCACCAAAGCAAAGCGAAGTAGCAAAGTGATGAATAATATTTGGGGGTTACAGCATGTTTCATGCAGGGACCCCAGTGAGCTTTTCAGGAGAGCAAGCGTAACCACCACAAGCAAACTAAAAATAACTGGTGAGTTATGGATATTAACAGCAGATGGAAACAGTTTTATATTCATTTATGTTATATTTATGACACATGCCTGCCTTCCAAAGGGAATTTGCTGTAATTTTTCTGGATAGATAAGCACACCAGAAACAGGATTCTAGAACACCCTTAGTCAATCTTATTTTCCATTTAAAAAAAAAAAGGCCATATAAGTTATCTTTTATTCTATTTTTTATTCTAGGACAAGGGGCAACGGGTGCAGGCTGGAACAGAGGAGGTTCCACTTAAGTATGAGGAAAAACTTCTTTATGGTGAGGGTGAGGGAACACTGGCAGGGGCTGCCCAGGGAGGTGGTGGAGTCTCCTTCTCTGGAGACATCCCAACCCCGCCTGGAGGCGTTCCTGTGTGACCTGCTCTGGGTGTTCCTGCTCCAGCAGGGGATTGGACTGGAGGAGCTTTCAAGGTCCCTTCCAGTCCCTGAGATTCTGTGTGATTTTCTCCACCAGAGCTATTGCAAACTTGTAACAGAGAGCTATCAGCAATATGTTGTTTAGCAACACCCTATTTCTAGGACAAATACTGTCATTTACTTTCCAAGAGACTCCTGGGCAGGAGACGTGAGGCTGCACAGGGATCGGGAACAGCTCTTGGAGACAGAGCACACACACCTTGCTGCTATACTCAAACCCAAAAGTAAGCTCATTTTCTACCAGTGCTACCAGTGTAACTGTAGAGAGATACAGCTACGCTGAAAACTGCCATAAGTTCTCAAAAACAACCTATTCCCCACCATTTGGGCAATATTACTTGAAAGGACCAAGAGCTAGTCCATTCCCCCAGGCAGGAATTTCTAGCAAGGTGTTCCCAGTCTGGTTTCTGCTCTTTAGCAGAGGGCAGTTGCATTGGGCAGTTACTCTTTAGGGACAGAAGGATCTCTGTTTTGAAAACGCCTGATCTTTTCAATAAAGTCTCTACATGATCAGCTCTGAGTAATGGCTGTCAGAGCTGGTATATGCACTGGTGTAGTATTAAAAATATTGTGGTAGATCCTTGATTAAATTGAAGGGGGAGAAGGAAAAAAGAGGAGAGGGGGGAGGGAGAAAACAAATTCCTATTGTTTTTTTATGCCTTGGAGAAGCGTATAAACTATTCTAGAGCTAAATTGACATTAAAACATAGGAAGGGGAAGCACATACCCCACCCCCTTTTTTTAATCCCTGGCTTGTACTAATAACCTTGATGAAAGGGAGCCTTTTGCCAGCGAGACCCCAGGTTACAAACCCGCTCCTGCAGCCCGAGGATGGGCCCCTGGCAGAGTCCTGCCTCCTCCGAGCGCTCAGTCGAGCTCCGTTTCCATAAGGCTTAACCGCTTACTGTGCTTCTGGAGTGAGCTTGCAGAACTCCTGTCAGGCTGTCAGAGATGCACAGTTTATGGTAAACATGATATAAGGATATTATATGTGATGCTATAAATGTATTCCATATAAAATATCAAAGGGGGATTTACCACAACAAAAGGTTTTTCTGCGCTGGAGCGTGTGGTTCGTGATGGGATTGTGAGATCTCTTGAGGGACACACTCCTCAGAGTTCCTCGGGGAGGAATTCTTCAGGCCGAAATAAATCACAGTCCATGTATTTGTGGAAGTGATCAACGCTTCATAGAGGTGGGTGGGCAACCCCAGCTCCTTTCTTTAGTTACAGCCCTCGGTATGAGGCTAAGATTTGCCATGCCTTCTTTCCAGATTAAAAGGTCCACTGTAACGGTTGGAGAAGTCTTGCTAGACTTCATTTAGCTCCTAAGTTTGCAAATTCTTCCTCAGAAAAAAGCCTTGAGGAGGTGTTGGGTTGGTTGGCAAGAACCCGGTCGGAAGCATCAAAGTATCACCAGATTTTTTTCCATTTATGAAGCTATTGCAAACCACACCTTTGGGAAGCTGGCAAAGTAACGGTGAAGCATAAGCCTGTGAATGGCACATATTCGGGATTAATGCAGTATTAAACCTGAAACCAGCTCTGCTGAAGAATGAAATAGCTTTCAATGAAAATATGATTTCACTAAACCTATAGCCACACTGCTCAGGGTGGACTCTGGTTAACCCTTAGCGCTGCTCTGCCCTACATTATTTTAACACTTTCTTGAGGCCACATTTTACTTCTGCTTGCAGCCCCTGTAACAACTGCTCTAGGATATCTATGCAATAATATATTTCAGCTTTATTATCTTCACAAAAGTTTGATTCCTTTTATCGAATCGGTCCTTAAGTATCACCAAACGCTAAAGAACCCCTTTTCAGCCATGAAAGAAGAGAACTGATCAATAAACATAGCAGATGGTACATAACTTTCATATGTCTTTGGCACAACTGTTTATTCTTGGAAAAAGTGCCATTTTGGTTCATCAGCACGTTGCAAGGACCCTCACAGAAGGAAAGTGGGTGGTTGTATCCAGAAGAAATGCCCCTAAAGAATCATTCATTGCATGGTCTTAACAGTGCTTTTACTTTTCCCAGGGAAGACTCCAACTGCTGAAAAAATATTTATAATATTTATATATAAAAATATTTAGACTATTTCTGCTTCCTCCTAAAGCCAAAATGCAAACCTTTCTTTCTTCTGCCTGTCTTTTGGTTTGATGCTCTTTTCTCCTGTTCTGGCTTCGTAAAAGAAAATGAATTCTCTTTACTGCAATGTCATCTGGTAAATCAGTCTCACCCCTCGTGGCTCATTGGGAAGATCTTCCAAATGGGTCCCCACATGGCTCAATCCTGTGTTGGATAGTAAGTAGGTAGGTGCAAAAGGAGGAGGGCTGGAGCCTGCCTTCCCTCGCTGTGGTGGAGCTGGGAGGTGACAGCACCAGCTCTGGGACCTGCTCTTTCCGTGCTGTGCCCCACAGAGCCGCCAGCCACAGCTCGGCCTTTTCTGGCTTGTTTTGTTATTCCCTGCACAACCTGCTTTCTCCTTCCTTAACTCTTTGGGTACCATTTCGTAGCACTTGCCACCTTAAGCTCTGCTGAGCTATTTAGGAATTTATTCCCACAAGGCACGTGAGTGTTTTGTTTCTAAACAAATGAGGGATCGGAGATCCATACGGTGATCGGCCCAAACCAGTGCAAGGTGTTCTCCCATGGAAACCTGAAGAGCTTGTAACAGAAGGTGATGGAAAAGGGCTTTATTTTCGGTGCAACTATAGCGATAGTAATTGCTTGTCATCTTCTTCAGCCATCAGGTTTGGGCGAATGCCACAAGCGGAGAAGGAGAAGCTCTTGGCAGAGATTTCCAGCGACATCGACCAGTTAAACCCCGAATCTGCTGATCTACGAGCGCTTGCCAAGCATCTGTATGACTCATACATAAAGTCCTTCCCTCTGACCAAAGCCAAGGCGAGGGCGATCTTGACAGGAAAGACGACAGACAAATCAGTTAGTTCCCTCTGGTTTGTTTTGGGTTGGGTTTTTGTTGTTTTCTCTTTCTTTTGAGTAAACGATTTACAACATTGACAACACATCTTTTTTAAAAAAAAACCCAAACTTTGCTGCTGGCAGTTACATATTTCAAGCTGCATCTGAGACACAGGAAATGTTTCTAGATAGGATAAGTAAACATTATTTGAAAAAAAACTCCCAAGTTCATCTCATAAACCACTTGAAACCAGTACAAGAATTTGAAGGTCATCTTAACCTTTTTGTATTCTCTGCTCCTCTCTTCCCGTTTGCCTTCTCCTTCACCAAAGGTTATCCGCCCCGCTCTCTGGTTGCGGTGGCTGTGGAAGCTGCCGGGAGCGGGCTGCCATGCTTGGCAGGCACATGGAGGGACGGTAGCACAGCCCTTTCTCAGGGCTACCTGGGACCCAAAGGAATATCCTTTTGCACAAGTGTCAAACGGCTCCCAGTACCTTATGTCAAGGTAGTCAAATGTAGTCAATTGTAGTCAAATGGCTACCAGTTAGCCTTAACGAGGATGCTTATTCTTACCATGTTCTGATGACTGGTTATCTCGGAGCAGATCAGCATCCTCTGCTGGTGCAGTTTGAGTTTTAGATCGATGCACAAGGCAGTCTTTGAAAAGTTCAGTAGAGAGATCTGTGTGTTTGTTGGTTGCTTTGGAAACTTCACTGGCAATACCTAATGATCTTCTCTGCCAGGGAGAAGGAGGGTAAACCAGATCCTGTAGCTACCGTAGGTTTTAAATGTTGTCACTGTTTTAACACCTAAAGAGCAAAACAGTTTTCCAGAACAAGTATATCTTCATTTGGTATACTCTCTAGATCTGCACAAACTTTATTGTCAGGATTACAACAGACTGTATTTTATTCTGCTTGACAATTCCAAAGACAAGAAAGAATTTAGAGGGGGGTTTTTTTTAGGCTTTTCTTCTTTAAAAGACAGTTAAAAAAAAAATTAAATATTGTGCCTAATTGACATCAGAACTGGAGATATGGTGGACACGTGCAATTTGAGTAACTGGGGAAGAATTAATGTAGCAGTTCAGGATTTGTGTGTTCTTAATGGCTTATGTACCTGTGCTGGGAAACAGGCCAGAAGTGGGGGGTGTAATCACGTGTCTCCTTGCCTCCTCTTCGCCCTAATTATGTCATCAGGAGACCTGCTCCTTTTCTCTGCCCACGGTGCCCGCTCTGAAGAGGAACAGAGTTTTGTTGGGCAGGGCCACCTGCAGGGCTCCCACCTGCCATTTAGCAATGTGGGGAGTTTGTTTCTGGTGTCTGAAGTGCATCCTCAAATCCTGCTTTTGTTCTGCAAGGCTCTAGGGAGTTGCCCTATAACCCCACTGGTGGGGAGGCTGTGGCTCTGCCCTGCCAGGGCTGCCCTACCCTGGCGGGTGCTGGCACTTACACTCCTGGGATCCTCGTGCAGACAAAGCCTGTACGTAGTGTGCTATCCACAGTGGTCTGCTTTTTTTATGGAAAGGTTTAAAACTTTGCCCACTGACACCAATAAAGCAATAGATGGAGGATTCTGCTTTTCAGCACTACCAACTTTCAAGGTGTTTTTAGAAAATAACACGGGGTGCTACTCAGTGTTTAATGGTTACAACTTTTAGGCTGAGTGAACCATGATGGACTTTGTGCTCTGGAATAGCCAACTGTTGGCTACAGGCATGGTTTAATTTAATGTTATTTTTTAATTGTTCTATCATCTGCATTAACTGGAGATGATTGGATATGCTAAATGGATGTGTCAAAGCTGAGAGGAGTAATTCATCCTCTTCTGGGATACCCAGAGCTCGTTTGACATGAGATTCTACTCACAAAGTTCATCTGAATCTTTATATTAACAATTTCCCTAGCTATTTTAAACTTTTTCTGGATTTTCATCCTCTGAAGTCAATGGGCTGGAGACACAGTATAGCCTTTCTAAAGTGCATGCACAGAATGGATGACTTTTTCTTGTGCCTGGTGCTCCCACTTCACCGTTTTCTAGAAAAGAAAAGAAAGGAATGACCTACTGGTACTAAAACATGCATTGTAAAAGCCTGCTCCACACTCTGTTATTCCCCTGCTCTGCCCCTGTGTGTACATACAGGTGTGGGGACATTTGGATCTCCCTGTGGGGAAATCTTTTACTCTGCTGCCAAAATAGTGTTGGATCTCGAGAAAGGCCTCGTCCTCCTGGCTCTTCTCAGTGCAGTGCACTCCTGTTTCCAGTTTCACACTGAAATGCCAGTGCAAGGGGAAAAGCAGTGTCACACCTGACACTCGAGCTGAATCTCACGGTCGGCCCCTGTCACTCAGGAGGTGGCAGCCCAAGGTTCCTTGCTCTTGTAAGCAGCAGAGCATTGATGAGACTAAACCATTTTGAACAGGCTTCAAAACTGGTTCAATCCAATAGGAATAGACTTTGAGGATTGTTTAGGATCCCACTGGTGCCGCCCTGGGTTGTCTCTGAATCTGCTCCGCAGCTTATGGTGAATATAAACCCGCGTGAATGAGCACCCGCCTGAAAAGGCACCGGAATCTGCAACCAGAAAAGCCTTCCCATTTTAAGGCCGGTGTCCCTAGTCCGACCGTTGCCCTGTGATTCCTGGTGCATTAATTAAGCAGCGTGTTAACAAAGCGATTGAGACCAGGTGATACTTGCCTGGGGCAGCCATTTACCCTCTAAGGAGAAGATGGTTCAGACACACTCAAGAACTCCTTGCTTACCCCCTTTCTTTAAAACCAGAAGCTTCTTCCGCGCGTTCTGAAACAGATTGTTTCCAGATCCCAATGAAAGTTTTCCTGGCACTACTTTTCCCAATCTGCTTTCAAAATTGATTTATTCCAGGTGAGTTTATTTCACAGTCAGGCTCATTCCCGTGCTCTCCCATTGGGCAGCTGCTGTTTCTGTCCCGTTACCCGTGTTTTCTTTCCCATTGACAGGCTGCTTGAGCTTAAATGGGAGCTGACTTGGGTGCTTTAATGGGACTGGCAGCACAAGGTTACATTTAGCAGCTAATCCACACCATAAAGTGGGCATTATTGCGAGGCTTTCCAGAGGGGCAAAACTTGAAAAGTACATGACACTGTGTGAAGTATCAAATTGTGAATATAGTCTCTCTTTCTACAGAAAAAAAAAAAAGAGAAAAAAAAAGGGGGAAAACAAAAAGGGGAAAAAAAGTTAAAGAAAAGCAGCAGCAGCAGCAGCTGTGTCTCAGAAGTGCAGACTTGTCGCTGTGTGTTACATTCTCTTTCAGAGAAGCCAGTAAAATCTGGGTAAAAGGAGTAACACTTCAGCCTTTCGAGCTCTGGTATTACAGAACTTCTGTAAAACAAACCAAATCAACCAACCCCAAAATGGCAAAACTCGTGGATATTTGACAGGAGTGTTTCTCCTCCCCAGCTATTAACAAAGTCCTGGTTTCAGCATGTGGGTTCCCGGAACGTGTGAGAAGTCCCTAGGAAGGACTTGTCCTCTCTGTAAATCACTTTACCATTGGGGGGATATTTCCTTTAATAGGTTTATAAAGATTTAACCCTTTGGGGTCAAAGGCCCTTGATGTATTCCCTCTGGATGTCTGCGGTTTCTGATGAGTTACACCTCTGGACATCACTGGGGTTTCTCGGGAAGCAAACCTTCATAGAGAGGGCATTTGAGAGTAACCTGCCTTTTCCTTCTCTTTTTCAGCCATTTGTTATTTATGACATGAACTCTCTGATGATGGGAGAAGATCAGATCAAGTGCAAGCACGTGTCACCACTGCAGGAGGAGAACAAAGAGGTAGCGATTCGCATTTTCCAGCGCTGCCAGTTTCGCTCCGTGGAGGCAGTGCAGGAGATTACAGAATTTGCCAAGAACATTCCAGGTTTTGTGAACCTTGACCTGAATGATCAAGTAACTCTCCTGAAATACGGGGTCCATGAGATCATATATACTCTCCTGGCTTCTCTGATGAATAAAGATGGGGTTCTTATATCTGATGGACAAGGATTCATGACACGGGAGTTTCTGAAGAGCCTGAGGAAACCTTTTTGTGACTTTATGGAGCCCAAGTTTGAGTTTGCTGTGAAGTTCAATGCACTGGAATTAGATGACAGCGACCTGGCAATATTTATAGCTGTCATTATACTAAGTGGAGGTAGGTGCTGTCTTATTTTATGCATTTTATATAACAGAACTGACACTTGTAACTCCTGTCCAAACCGGAAAGCGCTCAGCCCCGCGGGGTGGGAGTGAGTTCATTTGCACGGAGCGGGTTTTTCATTAGTTTCCAGCTTTCTTGATGTTGTTTGCCTTTATTTTCAGTTTCAGGCAGAGACTGAAAATGCAAATGACCTAATATTAATGGTGGACCTGGAAATACCTGCTAAAGCAGCAGTTCGTGTAGATAGACCACACAACTGGGACTATCTGAAAACAGGAAGGGTGGAATTTCACTGGGAAGACCTTCTAAAAGTTAAAATTCTGCATGAGGCTTTTTTAGACCCGCAGTGAGATCGTGTGGCTTCCTAATTGCACACAAACAGCTTTGCCTCCCTAACAATTTCAGAACACAGGTGGCACTTGGTGGGGTTTTTTTATTGTTGTTTCATTCAGGCAAGGGTTTGTTCACCTCTGAAATAGTGGGGGGGGGGGGGGGAAGAATGCATTTCTTGGGGAAAAGGATGCTCTCCTAATGCCTGAGGAAAACAGGCACAGTGTGTCTCCTCTGTCTGTGTTAATGGGTTTGCATCCTGCTTTGAGCAAAGCCCGGGTCTGAAAGCCCGGGTACTCTGTGCATTCTAACACTTGATTGGAGAGGATACTGGACTGAGCTCTCTCTGACTGTGAGGAGCCAGCTCCCCGCGTTGAGTTCGCTCCCTTAGAAACCTTTCCACAGAGAAGCTGAGCTATCAGCTCTACAGAGTTCAGCTCAGATTGAAGGTCTGTTACCTTGGCCAATGCTATCAAGTGAATGATGTGGCACAAAGGGAATTCTAGCCCAGCGATGCTTGTGTGTTTTGGCTTAGAAGGATACTGCAGATACCAATGGGAGGAATGTGCTGAGCGCTCTGAATCCAGCTCCTCCACAGAGCAGCCAGAGCAATTTGTTATTTGTTATTACACGATGTTTAAGCAATCAAACACCCCAACCACAGGCTATTGTTCCGAAAACAAACCTTGTGTGGGGAGCACACCGTTAGGCAGAGCTTCAGTTCCCATCACCTGCCATTGCCTCTGCTCAGTTAAAGAGTGCTCTCCCATTGATGAGCCTGGCTGCGTCCTCTTCAAACAAGCACCGCTCCCAGGAGACTTTTTCTTGTGCAAACCTTTGAACACAAGGATCCTTGAGGACTCTGAATTAAATCAGGAAGGACAAATACGTGAGTGGTGGCATGTTTTTGGCTGGCTGTGATGGAGGAGGAGAAATTGTGGGAGCCTGTTAGAGCACTAGGCAAAACCTGCCCGTATTTTACATTGTCCAACAGAACGAAATTTGACAGATGGGAAACAGGCCTCTCAAAATCCACTCCCCTTCCAAAAAAAAAGGGAACCAGGGATCTGCAAAGGGAGCTCTGCCCTGCTTCAGTGGTCTTCGCTTTACATTAGAGGAAATAGCTATGATGTAACTAATCTGACATCTTAAATCTCAGGAGGACAATGAGTCACAGCAAAGAAAAGACTACCCTCAGCCAGATTTATCAGCACATCTGTTCTTCAGAGTCATTTGTAAACAGAGGTCTGTAAAGAACTACTCCAATTTTAATGGCTAGTTTTTAAATGAGTCTGAAGCAAATCCATATAAATAAATAAATAACTCCATATCAAGATACACATCCATATAAATATAGAAACCCATATGAATATAGGTATAAATATAGGTATAAATATAGGTATAAATATAAATATAAAGTCCTTTCTAGAAAAATCCTTTAATTTCTTGACAACAAAGATCTCTCAGTAGCTTTATTCAGAACTTTTTTCTTTTCTTTCCTTATTTTTTTCCAAAAAAGCATGATAGTTAGTTGTACAAATGGAGTTTAGTTTTTGAAAACCATTAAGCCTTGCTGCCAGCTGGGGAGTGGCTTTTGCCATGGAATTGGCAGTGAGATGGGATATATATTGAGCTGTATGAAATCTGTGGGCCTGTAGTATCTTCTGTGGTGTGGGACTGAAATCCTGTTTCTCTAAGAGCTCTGTTCTTGCAGAACTTCACTTCTGTAAGAACCACACGAATATCGAAGCAGGATGATTTCGCTGAAAATCAGCTTTCAAAACCAGCCCCTGTTACCTCCAGGACTTCACTAGCAAACTGTAAGGTTTGGGTCCCTTTAAGAAATCCTGTGTACAAATCTCTTAAAAGAAAACCCAGTTTGTGCAACAAGAAATACATACCCCAGCCAACCGCTGTCGTAGCGAAGTGATGGTAGTGCCGCTGGCTCCGCGGCCGCTCTCGCTTCCGCAGCTCTAGAAAGAAGAAGCCAGAAGGGAAAGAGAAAGAGAAAGAGAAAGGTCATTCCAGCTGGAACATCGCATGGAGAAAAACAGTGCCTTGTGAAGTGTTTGGAATTTGCCAGAACTCCTTTAAAGCAGTTCAGCCGCTGCTTTTGCGCTTTGTGTGAAAAGGCAGACTGCCGGGGTGACGGCTCTAAGAAGCTGACAGCTGAACTGGAACAGCAGCACAGTCATACATAGTTGCTGGTAACGTTGGTATATCGTTAACATCTCGGTGTGTTGCACTTTCAAATCCTCCTGTAAATGGGAAAGGAATTCCCGAGGGGACAGCGTGGGTCCGGGCAGTAGGATAGTGCCTTGCTTTTACAAAAGCAAAGCTTCCTGCTGTTAACAGCAACGCCACGCTCATTGCAGCAGTCCTTGACTGCGGGGAACTGTGAAAAATATGGTAAAATCAGCAAAGGTTTTTCAGGGAGGTATTCCTTCTCCCGCTTTGTGTTCCCCTCTGCCACTGGGGCATATCCTCTGCCCCCAGCAAATGCCATGGTATACGTGTCTAAGAGCTTGAAGCACCTTGACAAATATGATATAGAACTGAACTGGAAATTACATTTCTCCTGAGAAGAAGGTGTAAGAATGTTTGGCAGGAATGATGATAGTCCAAGCCTTATTGGGCTGGTCCCCATTTATGAACAGAGCAAACTCCCTCAAGCAGGTTGTTGTCAAATAGAAAAAAACGCTCCAAAGGCAATTTTATGGCATGTTTACATTGGATGGATGGACTCGAGCTTTTGTGCATTGTCTTCTGGCAGATGTGGATATAGTGGCACTTGGGAACTGTAGCAGGGTACGCCTGGGAGGACCCACAACCTGGTAGGCAACGTGAAGCCAAATCCGTATTTGAATGTAGGATTGTTGCTCCAGTCACTTTTCCAGTTTAGTGAGTGTGTTCTTTACAGTAACTCTGGAGCTGGGAATCGCTGCTGCTTCTCTAAACTCTACAGTCAGGAATTTTACCACAATCCCAGAGCAGCAAAATGTGCAGTTTTATCACTGAACAGTACCAAGAGACAGTTCCCCTTTGCCTGCTGTGGCAAACCTGGCAGAGCAAAGAAATGCTTCCTCATCAGACCAAGACCTGCAGATAATCACTGGGGGCTTTGCACCAAAATCCTGATGACTACAGGACCTGTGACAGTGTCAGAAGAAAAACCTCAAACTGCTGACTCATATCTGCCTCAGCAAAAAGAGGGAGCATAAGTTCAGCCAGTTTTGCCTGGTTTATCCTAGTAAGATTTTAGAATGTGTATTTACCTGCAAAATGGCCATCAGCAGAGGTATTAAAATACAAAGGTATGGGTGAGGGCATGCAGGTATGGACTAGGGCATGCAGGTATGGGTTAGGGCATGCAGGTATGGGTGAGGGCATGCAGGTATGGGTGAGGGCATGCAGGTATGGGTGAGGGCATGCAGGTATGGGTGAGGGCATGCAGGTATGGGTGAGGGCATGCAGGTATGGGTGAGGGCATGCAGGTATGGGTGAGGGCATGCAGGTATGGGTGAGGGCATGCAGGTATGGGTGAGGGCATGCAGGTATGGGTGAGGGCATGCAGGTATGGGTGAGGGCATGCAGGTATGGGTGAGGGCATGCAGGTATGGGTGAGGGCATGCAGGTATGGGTGAGGGCATGCAGGTATGGGTGAGGGCATGCAGGTATGGGTGAGGGCATGCAGGTATGGGTGAGGGCATGCAGGTATGGGTGAGGGCATGCAGGTATGGGTGAGGGCATGCAGGTATGGGTGAGGGCATGCAGGTATGGGTGAGGGCATGCAGGTATGGGTGAGGGCATGCAGGTATGGGTGAGGGCATGCAGGTATGGGTGAGGGCATGCAGGTATGGGTGAGGGCATGCAGGTATGGGTGAGGGCATGCAGGTATGGGTGAGGGCATGCAGGTATGGGTAAGGGCATGCAGGTATGGGTGAGGGCATGCAGATGGCAACTTGTGAGGAACGGGGAAAAAATATGTAATTATTGTTAGGCCCATGCAAGAAGCACCCAAATCTGTAAGTACATAAACAAACAAAATGTTTTTCCCCAAGAGTACAGAACATCAGTTCATGAAGTCACATTGTTGATGCTCCAGATGAAGAGGCTTTTAGCTGTTCCCACTCTCTGTCAGCACTTTCTGACTTTGACCAGTTTCCTGCAGAATGTTCAGCCAAACCCAAGAGCTGTATGACAGTGAATGAAAACCTAAAGAAAAACTGAATACAGAAAAGTCCCAGTAAAAAGAGGAATGGGTTCCTCTCTTGGCAGAGTCTGAGTGGATAAAAGGCAGGTCACAAATGACACCTTAAAAAAGCTGCACTTCAATTAACAATCTTCTGTATCAGAGAGGTTTTAAAAGACTCGCCCAATTCACTTCTAATCATCTCTCCTCTTTGGTCATTGCAACTCTCTGTCTTCTGGCCTTCTCTACCCCAATTTCCTTCTACCAGAAGAGTGTCCTGCTATAGCTCATCCATCCCTGCCTTTCATGTCCTTCAGCAGTTCCCTCTCCAGTCTTCCCTGGGAGCTTTCAGTGACTCTGTCTCTCCCAGCCTCTGCCGAGGCTCCCACCGCCGCATCACACCCGCTGCACTCCCGGGCCCTTTCTTCCCTTTCTTGATCCATTTTTTGATCAAGGCTCAGTTAATCATTTCCTTTGTATGGTTTTTTTTGCACAAGCCACATCTCTCTGGAGCTTCTACTGCCCAAAATACACCTTTTCTTACAGTAACCAGTGAGTCTGGAGCATAGATATTTAAGAGCATCGTAACAACTTAGAAACATGCCACAATACCTGGAGGTTAGAGCATTGGCCTCTTTTTTATTTATTTATTATTTTGGGTTTAGATACATTTCTTGGAACAGAAATAGCATTTTCCTCTCTAAGAAGTTTTTAGTGAGAAAGCACAGCAAACTGTCAACACCCAAAAAATAATGTCTGTCTCCCGAAGTTCTCATTCATGAAAAATCTCTCTTGCCTTCAATGGGAATTTTCCTTCCTCTTGAATTGCCTCATTTAAAAATAACATCTGATGATCTCCTAAGCTTTTGTCATAGGCAGCTTTTCTGACTCCAGTTCCACTGGGTCATTATAAAGCCATGAGACTGGGTTTTTCAAAGGAGCTTAAGGGTTTTAGATGCTTAAGTCCCACTCACTGAACCTCGGGCACCCAAATCTGGGGAGCTTCTTGGTAAGTTCCAGTCTGGGAACCGATCTCCCGGGTTTGCTGCCTGGGCTCCAGAGTTGGGCTGAGGGGCACAACGCTTCAGGCGGGTCTGGCTTCTGAAAAACTCACACCCTGAAAATTCCCACCATAAAAGAAGCAGGGAGCAAATGGAGATTAATCTCCGAGGAAATCGAGGCCGCAGTCCTTGTGCTTTCTGATCCTTTTTTTATAGCGCCCTGCACTGAGTCACGGCCAGCGAGTTCAGAGTTCAGCTGCGACGCAGGAGGAACGTTTAAAGCTATCACAACCCAAAGCCAAAATCAGTAACAAATCTGAAGTACTGAAATTGGGGAAGTTTCTGAAAGACCTGAAGAAATCACTGGGATTTTGCAGCACGTGCTGTATTTTGGTAATCTAAAAATCTAGAGCTACAATTTATCAAGAACTCCCTAAGTATCTTTAAAAAGTGACTTGATCATAGAGCCAAGAGAAATTCTGAACAGGAGCTGTTTGTTTGGAGACAGTTTTCTGCTTGCAGGTAGTCACTGACTTTCTGAACCATGTTTTATGGCATTGTCAGTTGAATGGTAGAAATAAGTGACCTCCCCAAGCCAAGAACAGCTCGTTAGCCTGAACTACAAATGGAAAGAGCCTTCCTGCAAAAGGAAGCGTTTCCAGCATTAGGTTTGATTTTGTGCTCCCAAGACACAGATGAGTCGCTGAGTCTCATCACCTGCACCTGAAAGCCCTCCCTTCACAAAACCACCGTCAAACAAATACCCAGCTCCATGTCCAGCCTTGCCATTATTCCCATTTCTGAAAACCCTTCCCAAATCCCACCTCTCTGAGAGTTAACTGCCCTGCCCCACTCAGTGACTGCATGTATTCACCGCCTGTGGATACTCATTCCTTCTCGTGCCAGCTCTGCCTTGTAGTTTACACTGCAATTGTTTTCTCCATGAAGTAAACCCACGATGTATTTATAAAGAGCTTTGTTTTCCCTCAGCCCTTGGTTGTACAGCACAGGCCAAGCTGAGTTAGTGGAACTGGATGCACAGAAACGTTATGAAGATCATAGGAAATAACAGCCTGGTTTTACATTTTTAATATAGATCAAGCCCTTGTCCTTTCTGGAATGGCAATATTGCCCTCGGGCAGGAATTGCAGGCTAGAGGCACTGCTTGTTTTGGTGCAACTCTGCCATTCATTTCACAGCTGCACAGCAAACGCTGTTTAAATTATTGACTGTACTTTTCATGGGCTATTCTGACAATCAGGATGCATCACCCAGTGAAAGGAGTTTAGCAGCAACAAACTACCGGTGGGCGTTATCATACGTGAGGATTTAAGAATATTAAGCGACTTTATTAACTTTCATGCCTGTAGAATTAAATAATTTATGACCTCAAGTTAGAAAGCAAATGTTACAAATGCCATTGAATAATACCTGCAGCCGCTTCAGAAGGTATCTGGGGGCAGAGAGAAAGAACAGAATAGCTATTCCAATGAGAGATGGTAATGGTTAAAAAAGAAAGCTTTTGGTTCTGGCAGAAGAATAAGATACACCAACGATAACCCTGGGCCCTGGCAGCGCACGCAGCTGACTTGGGCTGTCAACATCCCTCCCAGATCCCTCCGTGTGGAGGAGAGATCTGTTGGCCTCAGCCCAGAAAAGGCATTTTCTGTACAAGCCACACTGAGCCACCCTCCTCTGCCTTCAGCATCTGGGGCTCAGCTGAGGAGCGGATGCTAAAAGCTATCCCCAGGCTTCTAAACAGCAGCAGGAGCTTGGCTGCGGGGAAGGACTCAGCCTGTCATTCCTGAATCTCCCGGATTCAGCCACGGAATTTGGATTAATGACTTTCTTTGGACAGGGTAGCACCCACCTTAGGAGCAAACAGTCCTACTGGTAGCAACTACCTGCCAATCCATCTGAGAAGATGCTGTTTTTTCCAGAAGTGAATTACCTGATACAGACTGTTCAGCCCCCAACTGACTCACTCTTCCTTTCCACAGACACTGTGGGAAATGCATTCTAGTATTGAACCAACCTCTCTCTTTCTGTCTGCGCTGCAGAACGGCTTCAGCGGTTTCTAACGCTAGTTCTAAACCTTCTTTGAGCAAATTCTAGTATCATCTTACAAATAAATACACTGAGAAATCGTCAAAGAGTTGTCAGGAAATGCCATCTGTAAGTGCTTAACCTGCTCAGAGAGCTTTCAGAAAGTAACAGGTGAGGTGGATGTTTCTCTGGTTTTCATAACCTTACAACTCCCTTGGTGTTTTTATTCCCTAGACCGCCCAGGTTTGTTAAATGTGAAGCCCATTGAGGATATCCAAGACAATCTGCTGCAAGCTTTGGAGCTCCAGCTAAAGCTGAATCATCCAGAATCATCACAGCTCTTTGCAAAGTTGCTGCAGAAAATGACGGACCTCAGGCAGATTGTAACGGAACACGTGCAGCTGCTGCAAGTAATCAAGAAAACGGAGACAGACATGAGTCTTCATCCACTCCTACAAGAGATCTATAAAGACTTGTATTAGTGACATGGTAGTTCTAATCCGCTGACCTAATGTATGTTCTTCAGATTGCACTATTTCTTCGAGGGAAAACTTTGCATACCTAAGAAATTACTGTGAAACAGCATTTAAAAAGAGAGAGCTTAGTATAGTAGATCTATTTTATGCATATTGTTTATAAAGACACATTTACAATTTACTTTTAATATTAAAAATATCTATATCATTAAATTGTTGGCAGTATTTTCAGAATGAATTTTTTTAAACTCTCCTATTTCCTAAACGTGCTTGTCCGGCGTGATTGACACTTCCCTGGAGCTGGTTAAGCCTCTGGTTCAATTCTCAACTCGGAAATAAAAGTCTTTCTCCTTCAGCATTCCGAAGGAAGCGTTCGCAGTATTATGTTTGATTTCGTGCTCCCAAGGCGGCAGCAAACCACCAACAGCATGGGACCACTTTCTGGAACTGCCAGGTCTGCCAGTGCTTGTGCCCACTGCAGCATCACTTGACACTGGTAGAGCTCTGTAAGGCAGAATTCGGCCCGTCCGTGGTGGGCAAACCCCCCCAGAGTAGGTGCCATTTCAAGAACTGCTTAGTTAAGCAGCATCCACTGCGGGTCCATCCCAGGGAGCAGGCTGTTCTGGGTGCCTGTGCGTAGGACAGGGAGGCAGGTGGAGCAGCCGCGTGGGCAAACGCTCTGTGGAGCTGCCCCCCCCAGCGCCGAGACACATACACAGCAGCTTGCCCTCACCCTCTTGACTCCGGCTGGGGAATGGGTTTGTACCAACCACTTGGCCTGAGACCCTCCCAAAGTATTTGATGGGATCTGGTTGAAGAAGACATTGAGTCAAAGCCTGCTCTGGGCCGTTGGAGTAGTGTGGCTGCCCCTGAGCCAGAGCAAGGTTTGCATTCATCCTGTTAAACACGACCCTGCAAGGGAAGCCCTGCCCTGTCACTTTGACTTGAGCTGTCACTGTGGAACACTGGCAGCAAGGATGCTTGGAGAGATTCTCTGCTGTTCAGATTGTTAATTTTCCTACATATGTTACCCCATAATGTCACACCTGAGGTGGGGCCATTGGCAAAAATAGCCACTAATTGTAACACATGTAATGAAGGAAGGAGCAGACCTCAAGTGAGTACCTCAGCTTCCTCGACAGGCCCACCTTTTATTTATGTACCAAAAATCGTGCCTTAAACTTAGCAAGATCAGTTCAGTGGTGAAATATGAGTGGACCGAGAGGTGATGGAAGTGTGGATGTGATTTTCAGGGAGTGTAAATTGCCCTTTCTCCCAGCATAGGCCCTGAAGATCTAAGTTGGTGCAAATTATGAAACAAAGAGGCTGATGGAGGCATGTATTAAATAAGTCCTTACGCTCGTGCCTTCTGCACCTGAGAGTGTTTCTGATGACTGACTCCAGAACCCCCCGGGCTGTGCTCAGTACCGAGCACTCTGCCTGCCTGGAACTTTGGGGAATTGGATCATTCAGCCTGGAAGGTTAAAACCCGCAGCTTGAGTTGCACGGAGACGGGTGTGTGGGAGTGGGAGGGTGAAGCCAACGGCTTCGATCTCCCCCCAGTTCGCAGCGAGAGCATTTCAGGTAACACAGAGACAACTGCCCTGAAGCAAAGGGAACACTGCCCCTGAATGCACCTTCCCTGTGCTTGCTGAGCACCGTGTTCCAACAGGAATTACACACACACATCATCTGTGGCTGTTACAATTCAAAAGAAACCGTTCTCTCTCTCTGTTTCCCACTGGACACCGGCCATTTGAACTGTTGCCATCTGTCCCTTAGTGGGAGAACCTCTAATTGCCCAGTTCACCCCCTCCTGGAGGAGGCCATATCAAAGATTAACTGGCGCTGGGATGGACCACTGGTCCAACAGCAACCCACAGCAGAAGCCTCTCGGTCCCCTAGTGAAGCAGAAGCTTTACATCGGCTTCACAAGGAAGGAGAGTTCAGAATTAGTTTCACGTGAAGCCAAATCCTAGTTCTCCTCTAATATTAAAACTCGTTAGAAGAGGCCAGTGGAAGAGATGACCCGACAGTGAAATTAAGCTCCTGACTTTGGTACAGGAAACACTCCCGCGTGGCCGAGAAGCAGGTTAACCCCAAGAGCTTCATCCCGTTTTATCCCGAGAGGAAACGTTTTGGGAAGCTGCAGTTCGGCAGTGAGAGCGCTGAGGCCCTGCAGGCCAACACGGGCCTACACACCCCCTGCTTCCTGAGAGCAGGAGCATAACCCAGAGCAGCAGGGGCTACGGGTAAAGGAGGAGCCAGTTTTGCAGGTCCAGGTGTTACCCTTTATTAGGATGAAGGGACTGAAGGCCTCAGAAGCCTCTCTGTTTCTTTCAAGTGTAAAAGCTGCTCTAATAAAACCTATTGTTCCCCCCACGTCCTGTCTTCTCTTCCATTTTGACAGTAATTCATGGTGTTTTCCTCAAGCCACGGCCAATGTTGATGTTCATGTGAATCACTAATCAGACAAATGTTCTAAGCGGTTACATCACGGTTAGGAAGCTTTGCCTGAAATACTTTTCTACAAGAATCGGTCTTAAGGGAAAAATGTTCATTTAATGGACAATTGCTCTGTACTAATTTAGAACAAATGACTGTTATGAGGATATGAAAACATTTTCTCAAAAAATAGCGTGTTCTCTTGTGAATTACATTCAGAATTTTGCTCTACTTGTAAATACTTTCTGTTTCTATGGGACTTTATTTATTAAAAACAAAACAACAACAAAAACACTTGCTAATGGGAGTTTATAAGTAGGCTGTAATATTTTCAGACTCTCTGGAGTTTTGGTTAGAACGGGCCGTGCCATAAATGAGCCCTTTCTTTTTTGCTCTTCGGTGCTACCCAAACCACTGCAGAGCTGAGGAACAGCTTGAAAACAGTGTCCTTCCCCACCCCTCTCTCCACCGCACCGGCATGTCCCCAGCCCCGCGGGGCCGAGCCGGACACCGCTGCGTTCCCATAGGTTTTAAGCCTTGTGAGATTTCCTTCTGGCTCGTGTTTTACACCGATCTGCTTCCTCACCAGAAAACCACCGGGGGTAACTCATCTCCAGAGACAACCAGCATCTGTGCATATCCAGCAGCTAATGCCTCTTTCCTCACCGTGTCAGCCATCTAAATGTTTCTCATAGAAACTCAAAGGTCTCAATTTAACAGGAAGAATGGCCTCCTTCAGACAAAGTTCATTGGTGATCATTTCCATAGGAAATATTTGTGAGAGGCCTAAAATGAAAATGTGGGGGACAAAAACCCATTTCCAGCATCACCATTATCACAGCAAAGGCAGCTGGGCCTGTTGTAACCTCTGTTTCCGTAGCAGCACTGAAAACCTGCTTATCCTGCTAATGCAGGTACCTGCCTTTCGGTGCTGCTTGACAGCCTGGAGCCGAGTTGCATGTCCCTAACACAACCTTCTCCTACCACAGGCAGCCCCTCACTGGCCAGCAATGCTGGAGCCTGGAAAATGGGCTTCCTGGTAGCTGTTGTCACAACTTGTGTTACAAAGCCTTGGAAGTGCCATAGACCTGCCCTGCCCTGCCCTGCCCTCCTAGTGCAGCAAACACCCTCTGGGCTCCAGTTCACCACCAGTACAGTTAAGCCCCAGGGGATCAGGATTTAATATTTGATTTACAGTTGTAAACTCTCTCTTGAAGTTGAGTGCATTTTAATGGGACCGTGTCCTTTTAAGTAAGAGGTAATACCTCTCCCTTAAACAGACTTTAACATCGACTTTGTAAACATAAGCAATGCAAAGCTGCAACTAGAGCCTTCCAGAAGGAAGGAAAACAAAAGTGAGCAGAAAAAGAGCCCCAACAAAGCAGCCTCCCGGGTCACCTGCTCCATCTTACACCCATCACATGCTTCAGGTTTTCATTCAAGCACTGGAAGAAAATTATGTGCCTCATCTTAAATCCCATTCCAACTGCCTTGCCCACGGTGGTTAAAAAGCAGCTGCATAGACGTGTCTCTAACTACACGAATGCAGCAATTAACTTTTACACTTGGCAGCCCTGAAAACATCAATAATTGCAGGGAAAACAAATTTCCCAATTTCTGATTTTTCATTTTGATGTGCCAAGTATGGCTACAAAATTAGAGGGGGGGAGCAGCACCCCTTAAATATTGCCCACTGGCTTAAAAAACCATTCAGGAGCCAATGACTGAGCCCACAACAAAAGGAAGAAAGGAAAAGATCCCAAGACCTCAGACACAATATAGTGTCATTAAATGTCTGTGTGTACACGTCCCCCCCCAGCGCCCAGTCACCTCCGGTGTAGCTCCTCACCAGAAACCATTACTAGTAATCTGTAGGTGGAAGAACTGCAGACAGTAAAAAATAGTTACTACTTGGTACCTTTTTGCTTATACATTCTGAGAATTGTCTCAAAATACATACTGCTCGTTTTCCAGTACAAAGAGAGTATTTTATATACAAGTATTTTTGCTTCTGCTCAGCCTGCACTGCCATCTGGCCCTCTATTCCATCAGCCTTCCTTTGCCACACCTGCTGCTTTCAAGCCTTCTAAATTCGGTGGATTTCTCCTATGTGAGCCGGTCATTGAGGTATGTGTCCCATATCCTCCCGTTTCAGGGCTGGGCTGGAGATGGGTAAGAGCAACTGGAGCTCGGGATACAGAGCTTGTGGGGTTTTGCCCTCTCTGCCTGTTGCCCAGACCTGGCAAACACAGATCCTGCTTCAAGGCCTGTGCAGAGTACCCCTGGTGGCTGGACCTTAGTGTTCTGTATAGAAGCTGCGAAGATATCAACTCTTCCTCCCAGTATGGAATCTTGGCAATGGGTCCTAATCACCCTTATTTGTAGACAGGGCACCTAACGTTCTCAAATGAGATTAGAGGGTCCTGCTCTACTTGGCCTTGCAGACACCAGCAGCGTTCCACCCAGACAAGGCAGAGAAAGGCAGGCAGCGAGGTTTCTGCTGTGCTTTCAGGATCTCCAGACAAGAAACACCACAGGAGGCCTTTACATTTACCACAGGTTTTTACATTTATACTTTGAAATAACCAATTTCCTTACCTGACTCTGCCTTTGCAAGAATTTGCAGGGTAATAAAGCCAGAAACCAGCATCTAGACACTGATAGGACACTGTCTAGCTCAACTCTCACTCTTTTTTTCACAACACAGGTCTTTATTGTTTGATCTGTTGAATCCTGTGCTAAATTACTGCAAGGTCACAGTCTCTACACTGTAAGCTCATCTGGAGCACACAGCCGGAGTTCTCTGGACAAGACCTACTGGAGGCAGGAACTCTTAGACCTTTGGGGTTAATTTCTTCGAGACTTCTTTTAAATGTGAAATTGATTTACTTCAATAGACTTTTGTGAACAGCTAGGATCAGTTCTCAGCTCCCCAGTGGGACAGGTTTCTAATTGTAATCTTGCTAATTGGATACAACTTTCAGCTGTGCTTTAGAAAGGGGCATGCACAGTCCAGCAGAAAAAGAGTTCCAGCTGCAAGTGAGAACAGCCCTGCTATTGAGACATATATTGTTTAAGGACTTTCTTTTTAATTATTAAGCTTCCTTATTGTGCTGGAAATGGGCAGAGTTTTCATAACAGCGTTGGCCAAGAGGAATATCCATTGCTCATGATATTCTATGCTCTTACCCAACAAGGTTTTTTTAGTTCAATGGAAACAGCAAGGGAAAACTGTACTCTCTAGAGGCAGGGGAGGGAAGGAGAAACACGCAGCACCATTGGTTCTCACACTGGGAAGAGCTGGCAGTGCAGGAGAAGATCTTGTCCCGCTTGCTGCAACGATGATTAAAGCATTCTGTGGTGTCAGCATATCCTCAGTTTGTTAGTGCTAACTCTCAGCTGGCCATATCCTGCCAGATTTGCAAGCAAAGCCTGCCAAGCCATCTCAACAAAAATGTAGCTTTAAATATTATAAATGATGCTGCATTTTGCTGTGGAAATGTTTCCTGAAAAGGCTGTTCCAAAACATCCTTTATTGTTGGGGGAGGGGAGCAAAAGGGGCCTGGGAGAGGGAGGAGGGAGGAAAAAGAGCTACTTTTAATAGACTTTTTGGGGTGGGTTTTTTTTTGCTTTTGAGGCCAGAGATTCATTTCACATCATTCTGCAAGACCAAATGGGTATTTTTTTTTTTCCCAGTGACTATAAAACATTACAGTAATAATTTTGTATGTAAGTTTTGGCAAGTAGGCTTGGGGTGGGAGGAAGGACAGAGGGCATCTTATTTTATAAAGGATTGCAGAGAGGGATTTTGCAATTGATCAGTTAGTCAAATCTTTTTGGTGGACATCTGCTTGCTGGCAGAGGAGCTCTCTCTGCTTCCTGTCATATGAAATTAAAAATTCCAGCAGAGCAGAAGAGGTGGCTCTCAAGGCAAGGACAAGGTTTGGGCTCTAGAGCAAAAGAGAGGGTTTGGGTCTCTATTTGATAACAGGATGGTATCACGGGCTGTTTGATGCAGTCTCGCCAAATTATTAGACATTTGGAGTCTATGCATTTTAAGGATAAGATGTAAAGAAAAGTAACAAAGCCAACTTCAAGGAAAACTGGGCTTTTGAGGTGCTTTGCCTTTGCAACATCGATCTATGCAATAAAATTCTCTGTTTTATTATTAAGCTTGTACTTGCAGTCCAGTGGCAAAAAGTACTGCAAGGTATTATCAGAAACAGGGTTTTTTCAGCATTACAAATCAAACATAATAAATGCTCAGTAAATTAATATATCTTTTATTTTTCAGCTGTTGTTGAGAAAAATTAAAATGTAGAAAGATAATGGCAAACAAAGTCACTGGGATTTCTTTACCTTCCTTTCTGGGTGAACTCTCCCAGAAGTGAGTGTTTACCACTGTAATGCAAAGGTCCAGAATCTGCTTGAAAGTGTAATTTAAATCTGGTATAATGTTGTAAAGGCAATGGCATTGTACCAAAATGAAATCATACTGGATGAAATCATATTAAGAAATGGATTTTGAAAACACGACAGAGTTGTGAAGGTGATATATAGGAGTTATTTAGAGCCTAAGTCCTGAAGAGGGTACTTCTGGCCCCCAGTAATAAAAAAATCCTGTGCTCATAAAGTGGGTATTTTCTGATGTGAGCTGGTTTTGGATCCCCATAGCCCTTAATTTGCTCTTTGTAGAAGATTGTGAGGTCCTTACCTGCAAGGTACAATGTAAGTGCTGTGTATTTCTATCTTGGGCTACCATAATAAATTCTCATTATTGGAGATTATACAACTTAATTCATATATTATGAGGGAGGAAGCAATGGGCTGTAAAGTATCCACTTACAATGTTTATAGGTTTCATAGGTTCACTCCTCACTCTGCTTCCGTTGGTACACAGCAAAAGCTATATACCTTAACTAATACCCAAGCCTGGAATGTAATTAACCAAGTTATGTCAGGTCTGACTTGACAAGCTCCTGAATCCAAGGAAAAATCTCCAAATCCGGGATCAAGCCTAGAATGTAGCAGTTGCTCGTGTTTAGAGAGAAATCACGTTTGTATGATATTTGACATGACCTGAGTGCTTATGGCTCGGATCCTGGCAGCTCTCAATCAGACAAGATGTTGAGTTTAGTGGGGTGGACACAGGCTGCTCTGTCCCAGTTTGTTTCAGAGAGTTGGGCACTGTCAGTTCACTTCTATAATGTCATCTTCACTCTCCTTTGGAAGTTTCCTTAACTCACATTCCAGCCTATTTTCTAATCCAGATTAGCTCTCCTATGAGAGAGATGCCTCCCAAACGCCTCCCAGACTGCACCACAACCCACTGCAGACATTCAGAGGGCTCACAAATTACATATATATATAATTACATACATTAATTATATATATGTATGTATATTTGTAAACTCTATACTGTTTAGGGTGTAAACTCTATACTGTTTGGGTACTGTCAGTACCCAAAATGAGCAGGATTTGATCCTAAATGGTATACTGAGGACACATGTCCCAAATATGCAGAAGAGATGTTTGCAAAGATCAGTAAATGTGAAGTCTTTTTCAAAAGAAATTAGACATTAAAAATAGTGAAAACAGGTTGTCAGTGCCATTACTCCCCACTTAGAAGCGATACATCTATCTCAACAATATGCCCAGTGTGAGTCTCTTGCCAGCACCCTGCCACCTCTGGGCTAGGCTGAGGCCTGACTGACTTTCAGTGGCTGGGACATGTCCTTCTGTACCAGCAAGAATCCTCTAACTTCCACTTGCAGGAGCATTCAGAAAGGTTGTGGGCATTACTCAAACAAGAGAGAGAGAGGGGACTTTGCTCTACGAAGGAGTGTGTTTGGTGGGTTTTCCTTGTCCATATCTTTCCATAAAGAAGTGGCTGCACAAGGAGCTGGCTCTCAGTGCAAACTAGAGGACAGCTTGTGGCTGCTGCTGCACCCCAGATTCTTCCCATTGTCCCCAGTTCCTGTTCCTGCATCCGGCCTGTGCCCTCGCTGGGTGTGAGTGTCTGTCTTGCTCAGAGTTATGATAGCTTGGTTAGCAGCCAAGGGGCTGAGGATACAAATTATAATAGCATTTCCTTCCCCAGAACCCATTGTGCCAGGGGATGGGAGCTCTGCAGACCCAGCTGTTCCTGCCTTCTTGCAGCCATCCTGAGGTCAATGGCAACCTTAAGGCATCTCAGGAAGGAACATCTTGCCAGTTCCGTAAGGCAGCAAACCTTCTCCCCAACAGCTCCAAGTGGGAGAACTAAGTGAGGACTCACAGGTAGTTTTCCCTGCTGAAATGAGCAAGATTTTTAAAAATCATTGCAGTGGGGCTGAACACAGGAGTGCACTTCTGCAAAAGCAAATACAAACACAATCCACAAAATGAGCTTTGAGTTTGCACTGGGACAAAAATGAGGCAGTTCAAAACTTCCATGACTATACCAAGAACAGCCCCTGTGAAATTCAGACTCAGGTTCTTCTTGAGCTACAGTACTGGGCTCTGGTTTTCCTCAGCTCCAGCAGGTATCTCAGCCATTGCACCCAGTTTCTCTTCCAGTTTTTGTCTGCTGGACCTCTTCTACTTTGCATAAATAAACACGCACGGAAAGCTACAGTACTCACCTGCAGGGCAAGTGTCCCTCACATCACAGGTGAGTGCTCTACCTACCGACCCTTGTCCCTTCTTTGTTCTTCCCCTGATCTGCATTTAGTCAAATTTGAATACAAGGTCTGGTATTCATAAGTGCTGAGCAGCAAACAACTGGACTCTGAATACTTAAATATAGATTGAAGAGCCAGCCTAACTTTAGGCACTGGTTTTGAAATTCTTGTGCAACTCACATTGTGAGATAGTGTAGAGACAGTAGTGTGTCTAGGAGACACAACAAACATTGTCCTGTACATTACAAACAAGCCTGAAGTAAGTAGTAGATGGAGCTATTACCCAATCTGTTGTGGTGTTTGGATTATTTGGTTTTGGTTTTGTTTTTTAAAAAGACATTCCAAAGTACCCTACAGATTTTTGGAAAAATGGCTTGTGCACATTTTTTTTCTTTTCAGTAAAATGACAACAACAACAACAACAAAATGAATGAGTCCCATGTTAGGGATCAGACAATGTTTCTTAACTGGGTTTTAAAGCTTGTTGTTACACAAATGCGATTCCCACTGCCAAGAGCAAGCTAATATATTCTTGGCATCCCTAGTAAGTCTTAAATCAGAGAAAGTGGGTACATTCTGCTTGACATCCACAGGAACACAATTTCACTTTGATAGCTGCACAGTGAAGAACTTCTTACTCAAAATGAGGACTATTCCACTCTGTTGAGACACACGAGACCTCCTCAGGCTCCGCAGGCGCTTTGCGTATGTTGGGACTGCAGGGCAAAAGAATGTTGCCATACGATTTTATCTTCTCACTTTCTTAGAAATTACCCCAGCTGTGTTTTAATGCTGCTGCTGCTATCATTTGAAATGAGTAGTTGCTCAATGGATTAAGAATTCAGCATGTTTTATCGAGCGTTTTCATGTGTCTTTCAAATGTGGTTTCAAAGATAAGATCTCAGCCTCCAAATTGCACCTTTACCAAGGAGAACACGTTGCTCTGCTCAGGTCATCCCCAGCTCCCTGGTTTTACAGCACTGTGCACGACCAGCCCAATGGAGAAGGTTAGTCAGGAGTGGTCTTCCAGGAAATAAGTCAAAAAGCTTGATAAGAACGCGTGTCAGATAGATTCAGTTTAGGGATGGGAGGAGCTGAAGCACTGGGGTTGCAGGTAAGTGGTTGGCCTGAGATCATTCAGAAAGCCAGCTGCACACTAAACCCTGTTCTTAACCCCCCTGCTAGAGCACCTTCTGTGCTGCTCCTAAAAATGTTTCCTTTTCAGAGGAAAAATCCACTGCCTGTCTTATAAAACACCACCAGAAAGATTTTCATTTAAGAGCAAGCCAGCAAAGCAAGGATTGTTCCTTTAAAACTTGGTTTCCCTAATTTGTGTTTGCTTGCAAGTGAGCAACTCTTCCCCCCCCCTCCAGTGCTTTTGTGTGCTGCTTCCTCACGCCTCCTGGAAGAGCCAGGGGCTCCTGGATAGCATGTGAAGAAACCACTACTCTAGACAACCTCAGGTCAGTGTAAGCTGTTTAACCAACAGCAAATGAAAATGAAACTGTCCAATAATATATTCTCTAACCACTGTAATGCATGCAGTTACTGGGTTAGAGCTGACTTTGACAGCACAGCCTTTTCCCTGCTACACACTGCCTCTAAAAGCTAGTGTTTGTTTTCTGCTGCTGCAGACTTCAAGCCACCCATGATGGAAAATGTCAATTGGTGTTACAATATTAAAGTAGAAAAGTGCAGTTTGCAAGAGGCATTAAAGGAGATGAGCAAAGATTCTGTACACTGAAATAAAAATAACAGAAATATAGAAATCACAAGGGTCCAGTACTACCAAGGGAAGATGAGGAAATAACAGAAAACAAAATAAAGATTGATTGTTCAATGTCTTTTTTGCTTAAGTCTTCACAGTAAAAGGTTAATTCCTACCAGAAGCTCAGAATAATCAAAATTAGCCACAAACTGGAGTATAGAGTATAGGAAAAGAAGAGGTTAAATATGTTCAGCTGGGTTAGATATATTCAAATTAGCAAGCTGTAAGGAAATTTGCCCTGGAGTGTTTAAGGAAATAGCTGACAATCTGAACCATTAAGTTATTATCTTTGAGAACTCATGGATCACGGAGAAGTGAGGTCTCAAAGGACTTAAGAAGGACAAATTTCTTTCTTTCTTTTTTTCTTTTCCTTTATAAAGGAAAAAGAAAGGACCAGGAGAAATACAAATGAGTGTAGCTTCAAATTCCCAGTCAGGCAATCGGTTACTGCCTTGTTCAAGGGACTGTCCATCTTAGAGCATCCAGCCAATAGCAGTCTACATACTTTTGTCAAGATTAAAATCACGTGGAGTTAATTTAATTTCCTTTTTTGACAGAATAATTGGCCTTGTGAACAAGGGGGAAAGCAGCTGGTATGCTATGACAGGACTTTGCACAATTGAATGTAACGTTCATATAGATAAGCTAGTGAAGCATTGAAAGGTGAAGACATTACAGGTGCAAAAATGGATGAAAAAGCCTTTTTCCATGGTTTCAGTGTGAGAAACCAGCTGAGGTGCACAAGAATTTTTCTGCTTTGAAGTCTTGCTTAATACCTAGGCTAACAAAATATACAGTGCACTTAGGACATTTCTAAATCACATCACAGAGACTTAAGCACTCCAGAGCAGAAGATTTTAACTCAACCTGATCTTGAGATATTGGAATAAGTGTCAGGAATCAATACCATAAGGTTCAGCAAATGTAGGTGTGAAGTTTTGACTGTACAAGAAAAAAACTCTGATATGCCATTACAAACTGTGCAATAACTGGCAACTTGACATTGCTGCCTGACACGAGTATCTGGATGAAGCAAATCATGATCCCAATGCACAACAGTATTTTGTTGCTGTTGCTAAAAAAGGCAAGGACTACTGTGTAGCCAAAACATCTGTTTGGCTGACAACTGACTCTGACCACCACTATCCACAATAGTTATGTCCTTGCCTTGAGTACGATGGCACAGCCCTGGAAAAGGAGACAGGGAAGGAGAACTGGGAAATACCAAAAAACCCCCAAAACCCAAACCAAAAAGCCTGCCTTATTTCATTTCTCATGTAGGACGTGTATTTCTTTCCATAGGAAGCCCCTGTTTCTTGGTGAGCAAAGCCACCCTCCCAAGCCGGCAGTAAACCAGCCCTGTATTAAGACTATAGCCTTTTCTAGACTTTTCTTGATGGCATTTGAAATATTTCTATGTCAACAGTGGCTGACGGTGCCTGCCTCAAACCCAGGGTATCCTTCAGAGACAGCAGCACTCTTTCGAAAGACATTTTGAAACCAGCCGATTGTATTAATCCTTCCCTCCTCTCCAGCAGGCTTACACTAACCGGTCTCTCGTGCATAGTCTACTGTTCCCACGAATTGCTGGAGAGTGAGGACTTGATGTTCCCCAGTTCAAGAAAAAGCCTCAGGAAATTGCAAAAAGTCCTAAAAAGCCGCAGTTTGTTTTCATAACATTCTTTTCCTTTTAGAGAAGTAATAGATTTTTATTTTTTTTTTAACATTCTCTCTGATATTTCAGGAGTTAATGGACAGTAATGATCTAAAAACTGCAGAAAGAACTATGGCACAAGGCACAGGAGTGATAGCTCGGGTAATTATCAGGGCTTTGTTTGTGCAGGAAAAAAAAGATGTGTAAGTTACACCAAAGAGTCTCAGATTATTTATTTTTTTGTCAGCCTCTGTTTCCGGATGGGTTTCTAGGTCCCCTCTAGATCCTTCCCTCTAGCTATTTTACTACTTACAAGGCAAAAATGTGCATGTATACTATGGCTTGATTTCATATTACTTAACTAAAGGCTGTCTAAAAGCCAAGCATCCAAGCAGTCTGGTCCTGCAAAAGGGGGAGTTCAGCATGCCATTCCCCTCCTGCAGAGACCGGTGTTTCAGGCTCTGAGATGGGTTACACTCTGGAGATGCTGCTCCTTCTAACGGCTCTGAATGGGAATTTTAGATGACTAAATAAAAGTGAGGCAAATCATGGCTTATAATATGCTCCACAATAACGTGACACCCTGTATCTTATTTCCAGTCATATACGGAAAGCTTATTTCTCTCACATAATATATGAAATTTTAAAGGAGTCTGCTGCTACAACTAGATAATATCATGTATCTGTGGAACCTAACAAAGCTGATGTCGTTAGTTCCTCCTTCCCTTTCTCTTCCTCTTCTTCCTCTGGTCTGCTCTTGTCCATCTCACCTTCACGTTCATATGACTAGTAAAATAACCAGCATGCAATTATTTTGTGTCAGGCAAAGGAAACCTTAGACACAAGACATTTGGAGTCCGTCTGAAAAGGACCTAAATTTTTACTCTATTATATATGCTCTCCCCCTGATGTGATTGTATATACTTCTCCCCATACTGGGATGTGGTTGACAAGACCCTTTCCAAGTCTGCAGGGTGCTGCAGCGTACTGCAACGATTTCAGCTCACTGAAGGCTTTTCCCTGGGACTTTGACACACCCCAGCTGAAAGAGCTGAGAGGTTTGTGTGCTGAGTCTCTGCTCAGTCCTGCACAGCGCTGAGCTGCTTTGAGGGGGAGCCGTGTCATCATTTGCACTACATGCAGTCGGTATTTTTAGAAAGAAAGACAAAAATAATGACAGGATCAAGTTCTCAAAAGACTATCCTAAGTTTGAATGTAGAGCTATCTTTATGAATCCAGTCACCTGGAAACCAGGTTGAGTCAGGTCAGGGTCGGGTTGGGTTTGTAATACAGGTGTGATCTGATCATAACATTTATCTTGATGTTCAAGAAAAAAGATTAAAATTTGCTTTTCCAGGATTATGGTCTAGTCTTGCCTGGGAGCCCATTTCAAAATGCACGGTGCATGTTGCTGGAGCTCCTCCCAAAATGATTAGAACTGCCTGTTCCAGGTGACAGTTCTCCTCTTTATTTTCAGCTGTTGCATTTATTACTAGAGGACAAGCAACAATACATCAAAAGCTTTCTTAATGTTGTTTCCATTAGGCAATTGTACTTGCCATGGGGATACTATGCAATCCAGGCTGGAAGAAGCAGCAATGTTTGCCAACCATGGGTGAGCGAGGTGGAAATTTTTAGTGGGTGCATCCAAGAACAGGAGGAGAAGGGTCTCCAAGGCAGACTTTTCATTTACGTGTGTTCCAAGTATTCAAATGTGGGGAATTGCTCCTTTAGCAGAAAGTATAAAATGCCTTTAACAGGTTGAATTGAGCAGCAGATACCACAGGACCAGCTGCTGCTGCTACTGTGCTTATCCCTATAAATGAGCTGGTTATTGGTTACTTCCAAAGAGATAAATTCTGATTCTATATGCATATCCACACTGTGTTAGCAAAGGTTTATCCACTGAAAGAAAGAGCTTACTCCATAGATGTCCTCACCAATGCCCTGTGATAACAGGAGCTGCAAGTTAATTCTTTTTCATCCAAGTGTTTCCTTTATTTAGTTTAAATGTGCTGGGGTTTTTCCATTTCACTGTTAACAGCGTTTTCAGACCTGGAGCTGCCAACAAACCCTGCAAAACCCCACCTTTGGGAGAACAAACAGTCTAACACTATGTTTAACTACCTGTGTGAATGTGCAATTCACAAATTTGCTCATAAAAGCAGGAGATTCTGTAGGAGCCCAGGCTACACCTGCTATTGTACAATAGCATCCTGTTACAGAAAGTTTTGTACATTTGACCCCAAATAAACCTCGTTCAGAAAAAGGGAAACTATAGACAAATGGTCCTCTAGAGCAGTTGCTCCTTCTGATACTTCTACCACCAACTCCTGTCTTTTCCCTTCACTCTATCAGGAATAGTTCAAGACTCTCAGCTCCTGCCTTGGAACAGGAGAACGGATTAGAAGATCTCTATGTCCTTTCTGGAACTGTCTTTCTATTTCTCTGGTTCAAACTGTGATATTCAGGTCCTCCTCCGACCCCTCCACCTGGGCAATGGCAATGTCTAACCTCAAGATCCCAAGTGCTCTTTACTGTTTCTTTGAATTCCTCTTCTTCACAGCTGAGAACAATTTGATTATTAAATTATCTGGAGTAAAAGTGGGCACCGAGCAAAATACAGTCTTGCCTCAGATTTTTTGTTTTACTGAGTTTCCAATGTCATTTCTGATTTAAAGCAGCAGAAAATATGACAAAAACACACTCTGGACTAGTTTAGCAAAGGCTGAAGGTTTCAGCCCACTAATCACCATGGATTTTCTTTGTTTTAGATGACAGATTTCAACACTTAAGAAAGAAAATACAACTAAAAGAAAGAAATCTTTCTTCCGACTAGAAGCTCTTAGAAATCTGTTCCTGAAGCAAATCAAAGAAATCAGTGTTTATCTGTGTTTTTCGGCATCACTATTTTCCCTGTTAGCAGCTGGCTGAAAAATGTGTGCAATAACTTACAGCCCTAGTGAGCCTCCAGTCTTACCATCAGCTTTTCCAGTTGCTCCCAGAAAATATAATGACGTTTCATTACTGCTCCCACGTTGCCCCGGGGCCTGTTACAGACTGTGCGAGGACTACACACCGCTGGCCAAGGTATAATAGAAAGAAGCAGGTGGAAAAATAAAATATGATTTTAATTTCCTGCCATACACTAACCTTCTATGATACCCAAAGCAGAGAAGGATTATAAATAAGATCTTACTTTTTGTTTGTCACTTGATTGATGAACTGTTTAAGTAATTCTCGCTAAATGTATTTAAAGCGTATTTTTCCCTGCTACAGCATGCTCTTGGATTTCTTCTCTGGGAACTTGTGCTTACAGAGCTTTGCAGATCGTAAGTGCTGCAGCTGAGCTAGCAGAATTCCTTGGCTTGCTTTTGTAGGACTGGGCATATAGACAAAATATTGGAGTGACAATCTGTAAGCAGAATACCACCGCTTCAATTTCTGCTGAACTGATAGCTGAGGTTCACTGCCAGATGATAAAGAAATGACGAAATTATCAGCAAGGGAACTTTGTGACTTACAGACTGTACCCGCGTCTGATTATTACTCCGGTTGGGGAATACAGAATTGGGTAAATGTGTAACTACAGCAGAGTCAAACCAAACCACTTGGCGCTCGCCTGGAGAAGCTGGCCATCTAGAAGGAGTCAGTGACTGATTAACTGAAGAGCAAATGCCGTGCTGAAGCAGATTGCACAGAGGGAACAGAATTCTATGGTTTTGAGTGTGCTGTGCAGCTTTCTATTTACTAAGCTCAGTCCTGCTCCCCTGCCTACTCTGATCTAGATAATGCAGAAATGAACTTACAAAAAAAACCAACAAACAAACAAGCAAACCAAACCAAACCACCACCACCACCACCAAACAAACAAACCCACCCCAAAAAACTCCAGCCTAATTGTTGTTTCCAGTAGATGATCCACTGTGTGCACACTCCTGTCAGCTACGTGGCAACATACCTTCCCTCATCAGCAGTCCTACAGAAAACAAGGTGAACGCTCAGAGCAAAACACTGCTTGGACCTTGTATCCCCACCTGAGCATTTTGTCTCTGGTTAACTGACTGACAATCACCTGGAAGCAGATAATCCCCTTAGAGAGTGGACACTCCCCAAACATTTGTTCCAGACTACCAATGTGTAAACTTTTCTCCTTGTTCTGGCCCTGTCTGGCAGGAGAATATCCACCCCATGTAAATCTGCTGTAAAAAAGTCTCAATCTGATTGTGTTTTTCACTTGGTTGGGAAGTGAAGGTGCAGGCAGCTTTTCACAGGCACGACATTCTCTCTCCCCAGTGTGAGAAAGCTCCCATATAGTGATGTTTCACCCATTGCTTCCCTAAACCAAACTCCTGATGGAGAATTGCTCTCCCTCAAAATAGGAGTGTTCTTGGACCAGAAAATTCTCGTGAAACATAAGGACTTTTGAGAACAACAAATGTTGCTTTTTTTGCCCGTTAGAAAATTTTCTGCTCCTTGAAGGATGAGAGTATTCTGTGACAAAAGTTCTCATTCCTCTTTTATTTTTAATCCAACTGTAATTGGCCTCGGGTCACATGCTATTTGTTCTGCCTGAACATCCTCAGATGATAGCAGAAGTCATTGTGAGTCATTTTTTCAGGAAGAGAGGCCACATTGCATATTCTGTCTGTAAGCCAGTCAGAGCGGGGGAAAATGCTCTCAAACGCAGCAAGACAAGAGAATTCCTTTGATGCTTCCTACGTACAGAGAAGTAATTTGGGGGTTTTTGCCACCTCCTTTCCCCACACATTAGTCAGGAAAGATTAAAGGGGCAGTGGCCTTGCTTGGTGGTAGTGCACCATGAGAGAAAAGGCCGCTCTGCCACCAGAGGAAGGGACAGCAGGGCCTGAGCTCACATACAAGAGAGGCGACAGGCCAGCCGTCGGTGAGAAAAGGTTGGAAATCACTCCTTCTTAAGTTGTTTAAGACACATCTGTAAGGAAAATCACAGTGTGAGGAATTATCACCATCCCTTCTGAAATCTCAGCAGTATTTGGATAAGCTGGCTTCAAAAATGCTGGTTGAGTAGGCATTTCTGACCAACTCTCTGCAGCTACCTGCCTTGACTTTTGACTGTTTTCACTCTCAGTAATTTCAGCGAGCAGCTAGATGGCATCTAAACATCTTAAACGGGCTAAATTGCTCTGTTCCCTGGACTTCTATTCCTGCCTCCTTGTCTTGGAGGCCTATGAATTTTTGGTGGCTGATCATCAAGTCTCACTTTGTTTTACGGCTGCCTCTGAAGAGGAAAACCCTCCCCAGCTATTGAAAGTGAGTACCAGTGAATTTATGGCAATATGTCACCTTTCTGTTCATGCAGATGAGAACATACCTATCTAATATATCACATTTAATACCCTGTCTCTACCTCACTATCACCCAGGAGCCTGGGATATTAGATGGAAAGCATTTTTATTTTATTTTCACTAGAAGCTCTATGAAATGTAGTAGGTAGGTAGGATCAACAGCCTGCATCATCTGCTGCTTCTGTCACGTTCCTCCAAGGTTTTGAAAAGAATGGCTGGATTTATGGAATCCTACTGGAGTTTTACCTACTTATCTCCTTCTCTGTTTATACATACGAGTTAAATCAAATAATTGGAGACTTAAGTCTATTTGCCTGCAGAATAGTACAATTCTGGCAGCAAGACTGTAAACACCTGTTTGTGGAGTCAGTCATGGCTGCAGAGACTATCCTGGAAAGCCATGTCCAGGGTAATTTAGCATCTGTAACCATCCATTCCTTATCTTTGCTGAGATAATTGAAAACAGGGCTTACTAATCGACTGGGTCCTCTTCTGCACGAGCAGGATGGAACCAAACTAGTTTCCTGTGGAGTGCTATGCAACGCTTACAGCTCCTGTCCATACTCCACTGCTTTTGCACTCCTCAGTAGTTTGGCTGATGTACAAAGAAGTTCTGCTGGTTTGTGCTCAATACAACGTATTTTTCAAGGGACAAAAGATTTGTGTAAAGTAAAAATAATACTTGCTTCACGAGGCAAGGTTAAAGAATGCTAGCATTAACATATTTTCTAACATTAGGATTGAGTTCTGGAGTTGCCCTAATTGAACAAAGTACTGTTTCTGAATTCTTTTTGTAAATGAGCACAGCAAGTATTGCATTTAACCAGCCTACCAGCCTCTCATGGGAACTGTAGGCATTTGCACTAGCACCAAATTTGGACCCTGAAATTTTGTATACTAGGAGCTGCAGATAATGCCATAGCTGAGCTGCTGCTGATTATAGATAATTACATATTGGCCAGATAATTTCTATGGCGATTTTTAAGCTTTCACAGGAAAAAAAAAAACAGACTAATTCCTTGTCTGAACAAATGATACCTATTTGTATGCAACTGTGCTAAGGGTAGCCTTGCATCCAAATGAGTATCTTGAATACAGCCTGAACTATGAAGCAATGTGTGGGGATGGCAGGATGCTAACTGAAGGGAAAAAATGACAAATTTCTTTCCCTTACATGTTACACTTTACTGGGCAGTTTAAATACAGAGAAGTAAGTCATCTTATTCATGTAAGCAATACAGGCAAAGAAATTGCTGTATTCTGACTAGCCAGAGAAGGGGATAAACTTTTGCAACTCCTCCCTGTCAAGTAGTGTACCTAGAAATTAAAATCAATCTTTTACAAGCACTTATGTAAATCAAAACTGTTTACTAACAATATGCTGTGTCTTGTCACCACATGGGTGACTCAGCATGGCATCATCCATAGTACCAGTACGTAAAAAGAGGAAGCGCTGGTGGCAAAAAAAGATAGAGATGTCAGATGACACTTGCTTTTGGTCACACAAAACGTGGGGGTCAGCATGTGCTCAAATTTCTATGACAAAATAATATTTCTAGTTTGCCATAGCTTATTCTGAAATATGACACAGTCTGTATTAACACAGAGTCATCCTGGATGAAGCTGAAGAGCTAGCACAGGAACATTTTAAAATACCCAATACTGTTTTAAAAGATGAGTAAGTTTCAGAAGAGCATTAAATAATACCCTGGCTATATCTTCTCTGCCTGTCAAGGAGGTAAAAAGTTGTGGCAGAATGGTTCATTCCTTCTGTGCTCCTTGGGGAGAGTGGGGCAAATACTGATAGCAGAGTGTTCTGGGAAGGACCAGAAGGAGCAGGGGACCGTGGGCTTTTGCTGCATCTCTTGCCTGAAGATCTGGAAGGCCCAGTTTGTGTCATTTAGCAAGGTCTGACTTCTGCTGCAGCCTTTAATTCAAATTCTTGGTGAATCCTGATCTCAGTAGCCAAAACGCTCTAGGGACGCTCTTGGAATAATCCTCAGGCTGTAAAAAACTAAAGGATAATTCTTGGCAGAGTGCTTGTGTATTTTAGGAGAGCCTTTCCAATATGCATGGTTTATTAAAGACACTGAAATTGCTATATATTCCTCTTCCTTCAAATAATATACCTCCACATTTCTCTGTAACAACTCCTTTATTCCCGCAATGATGAGGCTGTCACATAAATCACACACATACAACAAGTAGGATTAATTATAGCTCCAGAAATATGCTTGCCCACATTCCCACCCCTCCACAGCCCACAAACCCCAGTGGCAATTAAAATATGCGGATTATGGGTTGCTTCCCTAGGGTCACTGGAAAGCTAAGGACAGATGCTTGGAATCCTCTTGCTGTCACTCTCTTAGACGTTAGTATCAAATAAATAAATAAATTCTTCAGGGCCAAGTTGTTTTTATGATATTTTGAAACCTCACGTTGATGCAACAGGACCTAGCAGTGCTGCAAGAGGCCTGTGTTTGAGTTTCACCTCATCCCAGTACCAGACAAAGCCACATGAAGTTTATGAATAGCAGAGGCTTGGTGCAGGTCTGGAATGGGACTGGTGCAGGTCTGCTGGTTGTCTGTTTGCCCTTCACGTGCCTTCCAAGTGAATGATCCCCAAGGAGGAAGTATGGTGACCAAATGTTCTATGTTACAAGCGTTCATAAGGGGAGGGGTGCAAGGTGGCGTGTTTGCAAATGCAACTGGAAATCAAGGAACACCATTACAAAAAAGACCTTTGGTTAAAAATTAAGGAAAACTAAAAGACTATAATGGAAGTATATTTTTACTGTGGTAACTTCCATTTCTTGGGCTCTTAAGAGCAAATTTACTCCAGTATTAAGGGTCAATCTTAAAGTTACCTTAATCTTCCTGAGATCCCTCTTTCTCACTTACACAAAAGTTTCTCAAAATGAGGGAAGACCCAAGTGGAGGAGTAAAGAGCAGAGGGGTACGAATGTGGCAAATTGCAGGGAAGTCCTGCCTTTTGTCCCTCTTCTTTCCCCCCCTTTTCTCTACCCATTTCTCTTCTCTCTGAGAACTCTCTCCTTTCTGTCAGCCATGTGAAGAGTAGATCAACGCCTCTGAGCCAGGGAGGGTAAAGGAGACCAAAGGCTGCAAGCTTCAACAGTACACAGCACAGCCGTGACTGTCTGCCTCATATTACTACAGGGAAGCAGGGAACAAATTCTAAAAAGCTTGAGAAACACTGAATTGCTGATTCTTTCTTTATGACAAGGAGCTCTTACATGATTCACTTTACAGGTCATCGTTCGTGCTTTATGGGAAGTACCACAACTCAGATCAAAGTTGTTGCTGTGGACTTTCTAGCACTGACAGAAGTTTACAAACCTTGCATGAAGGCAAACTGGGATATGGCTCAGAGGGCTTTTTCTGTCAAAGGCAAAGTTTTCTCAGTTTCAATAGACATCAGAAACCAAATGGAGGGATTTAGCTTAGGATCATCAGAAAGGTTGAGGACATACTTAATATTAGTGATCAGTACCAACCTAAAAATAGATTAAATAAAATGCTGGCAATTTTACTGCAGAAAACAATTCTGGGATTTCTTTATGGTTGTGAACATTGTAGTACTGGTTTCATAAAATGAAGATTCTGGCCACTCATGTGAAAAGCCTCCTAGAATTGATGATACTAACATTGTTCCTCGCCAGTTTTAAAATACTCCTTCTGCCTTTATATTCCATTGCAGCTGATGAAGTGAAGCTTCTCTTCTGAGACTTTCTTTGTTTCCTGGTCTATATGAACTGACTGCTGCTGAAAATTCTTCTCCCAAAAGTGACTGCAAACAGGTAATAAATCATGAACCCCTCTGGCTTCCACAGAGTTACATGTCCTGATAATGCCACCAAAATATTGCATACTGCTGTCGGGCCCAAATGACATTGGATCCTTTTGTTCAATGGCACTAGACAGATAGGAGTGGAATTATCGCTGAAGAGAGCCAGTGCGTCAGCACCTCCTTTTTGTTTTGGCTATACAATGATAAGATATAGCAGACTCCCATTTTTCTTATGAAATAAATTGATATCCACTACCTCCTTTCTCCACTGATAATTACAGTCTGCCAATTCTGAATACATGCTGCCTCACAGAAAAGTGATATAGATCACTCCTCTTAGCTGTTCTCGTCAAACAGTACAGAGCAGCCTGAACTCAGAGGTCTTGTGGTGCAAACAGAAGTTATTGTATCATAGGTAGTAAAGTACATATATTTCAATTATTTATGTACATTGACCTTATTTAACTTTAAAGCAATGTGGCAGAGACTAAACAGTCGAGTTTGCCTTGAGATTCTGATAGGTGGAAGAAACACTATCTACACGGCTACTCTATGCAGAAGCCTAAATTACAACGATGAGCTCCAGCTCCGTCCTGATCCTAAACCTCTTCTTTAAAAAACGAGAGGTAGAAATAACTTGAATAACATTTAGCCTTTCAGCAGCTGTCCTGTCTGCAGTCATTTTGCACACTTCTAAAAAGACGGCACGTTTGTAAGTAGCAGAGAAGCAGGGCTGGCACTAGGGGTCTCAGACCACAGGTCCAAGCCCATCTCACTTTGTGGGGCAGAGTCTGAAGGGAGCCATCGTACTAGTGCTGCGCCCGTGGCTTCATAGAGGCTATCACAGGGAGGATTTCTGTCCTCTGAAACGGAATGGATCCTGGTTATTTCAGGTGTGTGTGCTGAGAAAGGGATTACTTCTTGAGAATGAGTGCAAACCCATGAAGTTTAGGTCTTTATTCAGCAGGCCACTTGTGTTTTTTCCACAACCATGGCTATCATTCCAGCATCTTTTGCAGAAAAGCATTTCACATTTTTTCACCTCTTCCTTTGAAGCAGAAGGAAAGGGCACAGAGCAAGGAAGGCTATCAGGTTAGAAAGACCTGGAGACTGACACAAGTTAGCAATTCCTCAATGGTTTTCTGGCACATTAGGGGATACTCATATTTAAATATGCTGTCCATAAAAATATGTATATATGGACTTACACAAGAAGATTTTAGTTAACAGAGCATGGGTTTATTTCATCTCTCTGCTGTTCTGATTCAATGTCACTTGACTATGACAAATTAGAAACAATAGAAGGCAGAAGCAAGGAACTAACTGTCATGTTTTAATTGATACAATAATTCCTCAGTGATGTAAACAAATGAGGGTCCTCAGGCCCTACAGAACTGGTGTTACTTGACCAGCTACAAGACTCCCACTTTATCAGGTATCATGGAGTGGGGTTTTCTGTTTCAGGATCTGAACTTCTGCCATTACTGCTAGTTTGGAGTGGCAGAAGTAAAAGAACAGTTCAATTCTGTCCCTAAGAGCAGTCTTCCTTTAATCCCTGTTTTCTGGGTCTTTCCAATTTGTGGCAACCTGCATACACACCATGAGCGTGCACTAAATGCTTTTTCAAACGCCTGTTGCTTACCTATGAGCCCAGAATATTCCTTCCACAGCAAGGTGGTGTATGGAGATGTCAAATATGCATTGTAGATACTTAATAGGATGAAGGAGTGAATTTGCATTTAGATAGATGCTGCAACTCCTATGAATAATCATTTGTAAATGAATTTTTGTAAAATTATTCCTTTTAAAGGATTTTTTAAAGGAATTATAAGAAATAATAAGTATTAAATAACAGTACCATTCTCTATTAATATCAAGGTGGTATGCAAGTGGCTTCATTCTGTTTTGCAAATAGGGATACTGAGTAACTGAGGTGCTATTTGCCAAACGCATGACAGAATGGGAAATAGGACACATTGTTCATATTTGAGCATCCTGTCTGCCCAGACCATGGTGCCTCTGAATAGCCTGCTGGAAAGGTGTCAGCAATGTGGCATTTTTGTGAAAGTCTATGGGGAAAGTATATAGACCTTGCATAACAGTCAGTTGCTGGTTTATTTATTCCAAGTATTCAAATACAGCCACAAGTAATTTTTTAATCAGACAGTGTGACTCAAGGGATTCATACACCCATTGCAAGAATTGATGCAATCGTGCTACAGTCTTGCAATGAGTTGTGCTAATAGCTTGTAGTCCCAAGGCTTTCCATTAAATATGTTACTGGCAGCAGGCTGCCACTGGATAACCATGCCATCAACAGACACAGTATCTAGCACACTCAAATCCGAAGAGTTTTGCCAGAATCCACACGTATTTACTTTGTATGATTTCTGTAGCAAGCAACAAGGACTGATACGGACTTATGACCTTATGGAGTGTTTGAGGACCAGTGACACAGAGAATTATGTGGATTTGAAGGTACACTGACTACATTTGCTTGGATGGAGGACATTGCAGAAACATTTGTTTTTCCAACTACAAGCGTGGTAAATTCAGATTGGGTGGTGGGACACAAGATTAGAGTCTTTCAGGTTCCTTTTATGTGTCCAAAAGTATAAAGTTCTAGAGATTTGGTTAGGCCTTCAAATTCATCCGTGCTACGGCCCATATCAGCAAACTGTGCCCCCAGTGACCTACCTGTCATTTAGAATGACTGTATAGGTGTAATCGATTGAAACCCAGTAAACAATTCTGTTTGAAGTTTCAGGAGATGACACTGCTGTAATTGGCAGGTTACTCTCGGAATTGTGTTAACTCTACTGGATGAGGAGTGAAAAAAACAAGTTTTTTAACTGGTCAGCTGCTACAACCAAAGTACAACTACTGAAGAAGCAGCACTGTGTGCGCTCTGATTTTCAGAGTAGAGTTGCCCTTACTTTAAAGCAAACAGCATATTTACCAGAGATGATGGGTGGATCTCAGGATACTTCTCAAGCATCAATCAATGTAGTCTTTCAGCAATTCTGAAAGCTAGATGACATGATAATGACAAGGTAATGAACACTTTATGCAGACTGTATCGGAATTACTTCCTCTGCTGAAGTGTAGATTCAACAAGATGGGAACAGGACACAAAAGTAGTAGCTCAGCATAAACTACAGGTTAGCAAAGAGCATTGGTGGAAACAAACACCTTCAAGAGCAAAGGAAAATCATTCATTGAACAGTTGGATCTCTTGGATCTCTCAGGTTAGAATAAGGTGATAATCGGCTCAGAAAACAACCCCGCACAAACAGCCCAGCAGGCATCTAAGAACATCTAATCCTGTCTTTTACCAGCTGGCTACATTTGATGAGAGTTTTGTTTTTAACTAGTTTATCTATACACACAGAGATGGGTTTTTGTTTTAAAAGGGCAAGGTGGTTATAATGCCCACCACTCATCAGACTTCCAAAGGGAATACTAGCTGCCAAGCAGTCCTGCTTTTAGATTGACGGGCAAGTTTATAAACAAGAAGATGAAATTCAGCTCCGCTCTGAGTCTAGAAGTACTGCAAAATTCAACCCCAGTAAAATCATGAAGCTTGAAAACTCAAAGGTGCTTTCAGAAAGATAAGAGCAGGGACTCAAGCGTAAGGCAGCTTTATACCCTTGACAGATGGCTACTGAGAAGTTGTTTCTAACAGAACGTTACGCTGAGACACAGTGAGATGAATGAGTTGACGCCAAGAGTTCAAGTGTGTGGTAGATTATTTAGCATGCAGGCTTCTTGATTTTCAGCCTGCTCTCTTAGTCTATACTGCTCTTGTGACTAAAAATAAACCTCCACCCACAGTAAAGAAAATCACTTACTGGCAGTTAGGCCTGCTTTAAGAATTAAAAAAGAAGGAAACATTAGTTGCACTTATGTAGAAAGCACTTAATCAGCAAACCAGAGTTCCTTTAAAACCTCAGTATGTTTAATTCTCCTTCCCTTTACTAAGCAGTCTTCCCCTTCAAGCCTCAATAATTTGTTTCCCAATAGAAGACAGAAATAGTTTTAGAACAGCTTTTACTCATGTTTACTGTGGCATATCATGCTTATAAAATCTTTTTAATATGTAACTATTTAACTTCTCTTGGCAAGATAAATTCATGGTGATACAGATATTTTGTAAATACCATACTAACAGCATCAGAGTCAGAACAGACTGTAAAAGAAAAAGGCATTAGAAATAGACTCGGTTTTGCAGTGCAGCAAGGTATATTAAGCAAAAGTTTTAGGATGAACTAGAATTGAGAGTTCAGTATATTCTTTATGGTACAGATGGCAACTATGTGCCCTGAACTCGTGTGAGGGTATTTCTGAGGTCATCAGCTATCCCGTGGGGGAAATGAGTCAGCAAAAGCGTAAGTGATTTCAACACCTTTGTTATAAATTCCATAGATTAGTAACATGAACTTTACGAAAGTTTTGCTAATTTGGGACCCGTGAGACTTTCCACTGAGTAACTTCAGCTTTAAAAAACCCATATGCACTGCCACAATATTTGCATTGAAGCAGTGTTAAGGATTCAAGCAGGAACAAGATTTTACTTTGCTGCTCTATGGCTACATTTGGAAACAGCCTCTGCTCTAGCAGAGCTTAAGGCAAGACGCAGGTAGCTATTATAAGATATGTGAATGCAGAACGTTAAGAATGAGAACCCTTACCTTACTGAGACAGAAATATTCAGCTATTTATAGCACAATTTAAAAAAAAACATATTGTTTACAAAGGTTGATAGATCTAAAGTGCTTGTATCAGTAAGCAATACCAATTGGAAAACTTGTACCTCAAGGTTTAAAGTACGCTAAAGAAGTCGTTTTCAGGTACCACACACCTCTAGGATCTGGTAAAAGAGTAAGGAGAGCACGCATCGTTTAAACTGGAACATTCTTTAGAAGCAAGCACAGAAATTTGTATCTGAAGGCTAAAGAGAATTACATTTTCAGCCATCAGGAATACAGGTAGGGAAGTTCAGATGTCATTACGTGACTGTAATGGTCTGTTATATGTAATGAATGTCTCTTTATATGACTGCAGAATTAGGGTCCAAAATTGCAGCTACCCCCTGACAGCAGGTTGCATGTAATATGGACATGTGCAAAAATGCAAATATGAAGCACAAGTGTCTTGGAAACTGTCCGTTCACAATATTCTTCTGTTATCATTCCCCGAATGATTTAGCTCTATGTGTCAGCACACAACGATTCTCTGTTCACCCTGGGTGGGCAAGGATGTGACAAACCAGGAAGTTGTATCCCTTTGCTCTAGGCAGTCTATACATTAAACTCATACAATTCTATCTAGAACACTGAGTACATGTAAGTTGTCCCATACTTTAAACACTCCAAAAGCATACATGTGACCCTTCTCAGAGGTGTATTCATCAGGGTGCTCTCTGATTACTAGTGATTTTCCTAATCCAAGATCCAAATACACAATCCAGTGCCCTAGAGATATTTTGCAGAGCTGTGACTCTCCTATGGGATTTTGTGGGAATAGTGCAATGAATGAAACATATTAATCTATAGATGGACTTTTCCATCTGTGACAGGCTGAAGGCGTTAAACAATTCAAATATTCCTCATTTTTCTCTACTGTTTCAAGGTAGAAATGGCTTAGATAAAATACGATAAATGTTGAAAGCCAATACATTTTAGATCAATAAATTCTGTGTGTAATTTCTGTCTGCTATTGTCAGGGAAAGGCCATAAGAAATGGGGTGTTTATGTACAGTTTTGCTGGGAGGTTCAGTTATATGTGTATGGTTTGTATTTTTGTACCTGTTGTTTTACAAATCTGAATACCAATACCTCATAGTCATGTGACTGTTAATCAGCTTCTGCCCCTGTGATACGAAATCCAATCAAATTATAAATTGCACAGTAGGTTTCATAACACACTGCAATGTGATGACAGGATCACTGGTATTCAGAGACAGCCACCCATATTGTCTGGCCACATGCTTCTGTTCTGGATTTATATAAGGAGCAAAAGAACTGTAGCTCGTTGTAAATTTCATCCTGTGTGAAAATAACCTCACAGAAACACACAACTGGCAGCTAAAAAAGCTATGATTTTTACTTTGAGGCAACTAATGTGCAGAAGCAGCCCTGAGGCAAAAGGACAGTGAAGACCACGCACTTCAGCTT
>VZTM01004867.1:16975-43782 GCA_013400555.1 Jacana jacana | reverse complement strand
AGCTTAGTCTTGAGTTGAACACCCCAAGGCCAGCTCCAAGTGATGGCTTGGGTAATAGCACAGTTATATCATGCTAAAAATAGTGCTTTAGTCCTCTCTTTTTACTTCAGAATAGTTAAAAGTTATTTATTCCAAGGTGTAAAAAGCCTGCATTTTGAGCAATGAAAACAAAGCCTTCTGTAATACGGTAGCTTCTGTATTAGTTCATCCATTCCCAAGGCGAGTGCCACACAGAATGCCAGCCTTGCAACAGGATAGCAGAGGTCATTTTCAACCTGCACTGCATCCTCTGAGATCTGAAGCACCGTTGACTGGTTGTACTGCTCAGAACTAACCAGTTCTGTCCTGTGCCAACTTCTTCAATCTCCTCGTGTTATTGATACCTTTTTCATATGTTCTACTAACAGAGTCGCTTCTTCCAGAGACCACGCTCATGATCAGGGTTACGTTTTTGAGTTCAGAAAGGCTTTCTGGATCATCTCCTCCTTTCTCATCAACAGATTTCCAAATCATGTCTTGCTTCCAGAGCCCTCACAACTAAATACTGTTTAAATTCCACTTGGACTTAGTATCTTGCTATAAGGACTTCTACTTTAGATCAAGTAGCACAGTCATACTAGCACGCAGTTTTAAAAGGCCATGCTTGGCACATTCTAGTTATAATTGATCACAGCCATCTGAATTATGAAAGGTGTTTCCTAGATAAATAACTACTGGTAAAATACCTCAGCATTGCTTTTTTATTCAGTGGCTATGAGACCAGTCGTTTTTAAAGGAGCGGCAATGGTCCTAGTTTTGCACTGAATCTCCATTTAATGGCAATAATCAGGAGATATGATCAATGAAGCCGGGGTCTCTGAGCCTGATGTCTAGATCTAAAACTTTGGGGTTTGTGCCAGATGTCTGTTGTGTGTATCTTAATGAAGATACAGAAAAAACAGGTGACGATTACACATCCTCTTCTTTCAAGTATATAAGATGTCCTCAAAGTCCAAGCCCCAGTAGCCTCCATGAAAGTAACCACTCTTACCAGTATGACTGTCCTTTACACAGCTTGACAGATGGAAACATAATTTCCCTACCGTTTGCACTTCCTTTTATGAGTTATTTACTTCTTTTTTTTTTTTTTTATCTGAAGCCTGGATTTCAAACACTCCTGTGCCCACAGTTACAATCCCAGGGAATCCAGTCGCTAGCTGTTGGTGCATTAGTCATTGCTTAAACAAGCACACATCATGTTACAGCTATGTGAGGAGAACTAGCCCATTCCGTGCAGTCTGCTCCATCCCACAGTTGATACACCTCTCCTACTTTTTTAGCCCGATTAGGCCAAAATTTCACATAGTTACTGCAGTTGCCACAGAACAATGGGTGAGGCCAAAATAGCTTACAGTACTTCTATAAGAAATCTAAGGGTTTTTGAAAGCTATTTGTCATACTTTCTTCCAGTGCCTAGTCTAAGGGCTATGTACTTAAAAAGCAGCCCTTCAGTTGTAGGACTCACCTTCCCATGCTAGGGAGGACAATCCTTGTCCCATGGATCCAGTAACAGATATATGAAGAACCTTTAGCCCCATGTTCATTATGGCTGAGACACCCAAAGAAGCAGAGCCCAGCAGGTAATGGGGAAATGAAAAAAAGGGATTTAATTTACACTTGAGTTCAAAAGGCAGAGAGAGAGGTAATGAACGGAACACAGGAAGGGCAGGGACGAATGAGCCAAGGAACTACATAAAGAAGTACAAATGAGACACCAAACCATTAGAAGTTGTTCCCTTGGTTTATGACAGGTAATTGTTTGCCTTTGTGTGCTCATAAATGCATTTAAAACAAACAGAACATTTCCTAGTATAGGCCATGGCACCGCTTTTTTTTCCTGGTAAAAGTTTTAAGAATACCCTAGGAATATTAAGATGCTGACATGTAAAACTTAACAAAAGAACTACAAACCTTTTCCTGTTATTAAACAAACGGAAAGTAAATATTCAAAACTGGGATATATTCCATAAGAGGATGTTCTGGGGGGTTTTTGTATTTAAAAACGTACATACTTTTGGCAACAAATTGATTTATTTGCTTTATTTCAATTCTTAGAATGTGATGATTTAGGGATTTATCTTAATTTGTTTGTTATTTTGTCCTTTTGTCAGTTATGACACATGAACCTAGACAGCATTTAGGATGAGCTTTGAGACACGTTTCAGATACTATCTGAATCCAGTAGGATTGTTTGTGTGCCTAAAGGCAGCCAGCCACGTCAAAGCACATTCCTGGATCAGGCAGGGTCTAGATTTAATGGAGTGACACCAAATTTTCATTTTGTTATATAAGAAAAATAACCTATTCTGTTTCCTTAATATTGTAAATGAGGTAAAAGTGTTGGAGGCGAATTCAGTTTTAGATGTTATGCTCAGTTCTATGGGAATTATAAATCACTAGTGCCTAGTTTGCATCTGGTGCTGGAAGCTGTCTTAAAACAGTCTGGTACAGAGCATTCTCTAAAATCTATTAGATCCTTACATTTAACAAAACTGAAAATATCTGGGAAACCATCAGAAAAACAGTGAAAAAAGAGAAAAGTCCCTCTTCTGGGTTATTCCTAGAACGGAATTCAGTAATCTGAAATAAAGCCTTCATTTCAGCTCCTTGGAATTTCCTACTATTTGAACTAAACTGCTGGTCTCTGACCTGCTATTAATGAACAGGTATGGAAATCATTAAAACATCTCAGGGACATAAACTGGGATCTCTGCTTGCAGTATTACAGGTAATTAATGAATTGAGTAAGAACGTAACCAATTTGGCAAGACAGAGATGCCTCTAGCTTTGCTGAGGCAAATGAGCAGAGCGAGGAGAGAGAAGGGACTCTCTTCTGCCAGAGCGGTACCAACAGATATTTGGAGTTGTAGCTGGCACTTCCCATGCCGCGACGCTCACCGCTTTGGCAGAAGATGAGCACACGCTTAGAATGGAGTACTAACCTTGCTCTTCACAGTTGCCATAAGGTTCCCTTGCCCAGCCAAAGCAATGAAAAGCCTCTTCAGCAAACAAACACCAAAGGCCAAAAGGCTGTCTACGTAATAGCTTCTTTAAAATCGCCAGCGTAAAAATCGCCAGTGTGCTCAGTTATCATACTCAGGAGCACAGCAGCATAACTCTGCTTTCCAAGACCCATTAGATACCCAGAAAAGTATGTAAATATTAGTCATCAATATTTGAAGAGAAATGTAACGAGGAAATAATCTAACAATTATGCTGGAGTATCTAAAAATCTGAGCCACTGGTTTAGGACTCTGCACACAGCGGAATAGAAAACTGCATAGGAACACTAGGCAACAAACTGGAAAAAAAGCCCTAATGCTAAAAACCCTGAACACTTTTCCCCAACTATTTATTCCTACACGTTAATAGAAAGAATGTAATAATCTGAAAAATGATCTGAAAAATACAGCTGCAGAGACACTATTCAGCATCTGAAAAGTCTGCCGGCCTTAAAGGACATTTTTCTGAGAGTATAAGATGTGCAAAGCAAAAAGTGGGTTTTGAGTGTTTTGCACTAGACTCTGTGCCTTTTTATACAAAAACCCAGGTGCACAACTTCACTACTATGGAAATCGATCTTGTATTTACATCATTCAATGGAACCTAACGCTTTATGCATTTTGCACAGGGAAGCTTTGGGTAGGTTTAGGCTGGACATGAGGAAAAAGTTTTTCACAGAGTGGTCAGTCACTGGAATGGGCTGCCCAGGGAGGTGGTGGAGTCCCCATCCCTGACTGTGTTCAAGAGTAGATGAGATGTGGTGTTGAGGGATCTGGTGCAGGGGAGAACTTGTAGAGTAGGGCTGATGGTTGGACTTGATGATTCCAAGGGTCTCTTCCAAACTAAATGATTCCATGATTCTAAGCTACATTCTATGAAGCTATGAAGTTATAATTGAAAATTGCTGAAATATGGACATCTAGTGGAGACATTTGACTATTACAGCTTTCTTTCCAATGGAAATATGAAGAAAATTAAATGGACTTTTACTGGAGCCTGGAAATTTGTCCTTGCTTTTCACTGCCTGGCTCATTGCTTAATTGCAGGAGGTGGAGGTGACAAAATTTGGCAAAACAGAAGCTGTGCGTCATTTAACCACTTACCTAGGGGATTGATGAAGCAGAAAAACTAATGACCCATGAAGGAACAAATGTTTCTTCAACAAAAGGTAAATAAATCTGATATGGGAGCTCAAGGGACGGGCATAAATCTGAGGCTGTAAGTGCCCTTAATTCCTCCTGGAAGTGCAAACTCAGATCTTTCGCACGAGTTTCCATGGGGAGAAGGAAAGTGCTAATATCGAAAGCCTTGGTGCAGTGCAAATTAGTGTTCAGTTTTTCAAACACATATAGTTTGTAATACAAACGGAGAGCTAGCTATGGAGAGCAAAAAAGTGACACTGCACTGCAATGTCTGCAGAGAGACACTGACAGGATGTCAGCCAGACCAAATGGTTCTATAAGAATTCCTCATCAAAGCGTGTTTAAGCTCCAAGAACACAAAATCCCTTTCCATGCCTGAATTATGCTAACTACATAGTCATTTTTAATGCTCTCTTTTCTCATGCTCTTCACTTTATTGCTGTCCACCTTGGGATTTCTGCTATTATGGGATTTCTTACAGGGTTGATGCTTGGCCAATATTTGTCTGACTTCTCTTTCGGTCTCCTGTGAAAACCATCTGAAACTAAGCAGAAACTAACCTTGATTTATTTCTTTAATAAACAAAATTAAGATACTGCCTATTAATGAAAATGAAAACTATTCCCTAGTTGTTTTTTTAAAGTTTCCAAAAACAGTCCTGAATGTCTGTCAAAGTTAATGTAACCAGAATTTCCATGGGAATTTCTGTCAGTCTGGGGAGAATGGAAATGGCTAATGTAAATAACTACAGCCCATCCTCCAAATACTGCTCAAATCACCTTATGAGAAAGGAACAGGCTCTACCAAAAAGAAGGTGCCATCGTGTTTCTTTTGTGGACTACAACTAGTATGGGACAAGAAGATTTTACAGGAACATTCTGTGGAAACCAGAGACAAGAAAGAACCTAATGATGAATCATGACTTGAGTTTCACAGGATTCCACACAAAACTTTTTTGTCCTTCAGTAGGCAACCCAAAATTACCCAAAGACACCAGAAGAATAGGTCATTCTTTTACAATTTTATGACTAACTTCCTTGAGATTGCTACAAAGGCAAGTAGTTTTACAGGCTGATGTTTCTGTTTCTTTTAATAAGCATAAGAATGTAAAATATGTATTTAAAGAGTACCTGGCCTGTATGTTTTGGCTGAGATAGGACTAGAAATTAACTTCCCACCTACCTATAAAAGTCCCCAAATATCCAGAAAACAAACACCTTAGATGAAACTCCTTAGCGCTTTCCTGCATTTGGCAAGTTAATTTTACTGTCAGCAGAATCTTCATAGCATGAAAGTAAGTCAGTATCAGTTAATTTAACATAAGCAATGTTAAATATTAGTTAATATAATGTTAAATGAGCTCTTATTGTACAAATGGAAGGTTTAATCGAAATTATTCCAGATGAACTGTAATATAAGCTGTTGTAGAAGGACACAATAAACCACAAAAAGGCTGAGAGTACATGAATGCCAATGCTTATCTGGGTTTTAAAATGTATTACTGCCTACGTGGACACAGAAAGGGTTTAATAAGCCCAGCCCGAAGAGCATGATTTTCCACAGTAACTACATCTTAGTTCTACTCTTCCATCACCAGCTGAGGAATCCTGTAACACCACAGAGCAGAAGCTAGCAGCTTCCCCCTGGGAAGACATACTGCTAGTTCAGAGGGACTACTCTGTATGCACTAGTGTCCCCACGCTGGGACCCTGCTGTAGGAAAGTCTGGGGTTGGCAGTATAAACATCAGGACATTGGGAGTCAGGCAACAGACAACTGAAAAACTGTGCAGCAGAGGCAACTGGGTCAAAGTTTAAGGTGATGCATTTCTAGGACTGAAGAGCTACAATCGAGTCGTTCTCATCATGACTTGGAAAAGAGGGTCATACCTTTTTTTTTTTTCAGAATGCTGACATTGGTTTGGACCTTAATTTAATAAAGAGCAAAGTGAAATAATTCAGCTGGGTATCAAGAAATAGCAAGCAACTGTGTGCTCTGCATTAGAAGCAATGAATCGGCCGGGGACAACATCAATCAGCCTGTTCTCATAATGACATTTCTAAACTGAAAGACTGCAAAACAGAAACAGAAAGCTGGAAGTCGATTTAACGAAAGCTGCAGGCTTTCATCCTCTGTAGGGCAGTATAGAGTATTGCAGAGATGAGAAAACCTCCTGCAAGGCCAAATCCTGAAAACTCCTGTGAAAGGGATCTTCAGTGCTTTCAGTGCAGTCCCTTGCCTCGAGGCAGGATCAACTTCACTTGAACTGTTCCTGAAAGACATTTGTCTAACCCGCTCTTAAAACTCCCAGTGATGGACATGATACAATCCTCACAGGTAATGACAGTGTTGTCTTCACCTCACAGGCACAATATAATTCTGCAATGTAATCTCCTTGCTCCTTCAGTTATTTTCCAGTGGTCACACAGAACAACGTACATCTCCCTCTTTGTAACGGTCAATTTTGCCCCCTCTACCTTTTCTAGATTGAGTTATTTTTTCCTCACAGGTCACTCCTGTCACTCTCTTCTTGACTCTTGGTGGCAATATGACATTTCTGATTCATTCCCAGTTTGTGATTCACTGTCATCTTAAGCGTTTGCTTTTCAGACCTGTGGCCTAGTCATTTAGCTGCCGCCTTGTCATTTGCTGTCTCACCACAGAAAGGGAGACCCAGATATTTGTGAAAGTGTCTGTACAATTATTGATATTCTAAAAAAATGGGTATGACTCATCTTAAAGACAGCTTGTCCTTCAGATAGCAAAATTTCTAGTTGAAGCACAATCTGGGCTTGTAATCAGAAATGGGAGCAGATATTTGGTTAAAGAAGTACAAGTGTGATTCAGTTAATTGTCTGAATGGCGTATGCTGTGGTTTCCCTCTCAAGGCTGCAGGAAGATAATGAGATGTGGGAGAAAGCAACTGACCTCCAGCTTTTTTATGTTTTGTCTATTTCTCACTTCAACGTGCGCCTCATAGTGATGTGTCTGCACAATGAGAAAATACAGATCTATCTCGCATAGATGAACTCTACTTCCATTTAAAAGCTACTCGATTTGATGAATCTAGATGGAATTTTGAAACAGTGACATCTTTGATACTTACTTTCACGCCGTTACTTAAATTACTTTAACTCACCAGTGTTTTAATGGTAGAGCCGTAAGAATAAACCTGAAGTTATCAGAGCACTGCTGTGTACTTTGGTGACAGGAACACAACGGGGTCCTCTGTGGTTTAGCTTCAATGCTTTGTATGTGAATCAACGTTCAAAACAAATTAACGCTCATGAGCTGGTATAGGAAGTGGAACGCTGCAGGGAATAACTGTGAATTCCGCCAGCGTGGCCTTCTCATGTTTTGTGCTACATCCCCTGCGTGGCGTTACAATCATTACTACCCTCCCTGTGCCTCACCTGCCTGTCCAGAAAATGGGAATAAGAGATAAAATACCTCATAAGAACGATGCATTTTTACAACTTTTCATCGCTGAATTCACTGATGTCTCCGTTCTCTACTGAGAGTCTGTACCCCTGGAGCCAAACCATCTTGACCCTCATCCTTTGATAGTGGCACCTCACAATACAACCTTGAAATAAGAAAGAGTAATTGCATTGTAGTTACGAATTTGATGAGCAAGGCTTAAACTAGTAACAGGTTCAGCGCTTATCAAAACAGAAAAAGGAAGTTTGCTCCTCACTAACCAGTGGAAAGGCTTTGCATTTTATTCAGGGGCTTTTTTTTAATTATTTTTTTTTATTGCACCACCACGTCCTCCTGAATTCAGCTCTGGCAATAAGCTGCACGATCACAATTACCTCTGCTAACAAGTTGTGTAAGTAGAATTGCATGATCCCAGGCAGTTATATGAGTCACGGCCATGTCAAGGGTTTGTTACAGAGCCAAAAATAATTGCTTCAAGCTGAAAATTATCTCTCTGCCTCACCTCTCACAGCTATAAAATTTCATCCACCCATGTATCTCAAATGCCCCAAATTATGAAGCTCGTCATTCATTTCTGGATGGGTGTTCCACTTCTTTTTTTTTTTTTTTCCCCTCTCACTTTATTACTTTTAAGTCGCCTGCAGGGGTTGGTCTGCAGTTCTGGTGACATTTCTACGGCATCAAGGACCGGCAGCCAGGAGAAACGGAGCAGAAACCCATTCCTTCTGCTACGGCAGCCACCTCCTCGCCCGAGCCGGCAGCCTAAGGGACAACCCATCTCCAACACACCGCTCTGCCTTGCCACTGCTCGCACCTCGGGCCTAGCGACGCCGCATCCCGCCACACCGGGAAGAGAAACACCACACAGACACGGGNCTGGGCCTAGGCCTCAGCCTGGGCCTTGTTCGGCGGGAGAGCGGGAGGAGCTGTGGGTTTCTGTTATCCCACCGAGGTCAGGCCCGGGCCTTTGCAGTGTTTATGCCCCTCTCTGCCCGTAGTCCGGGACTGGGCCGTAGGAATGGTCCTCACAGCTGCAGCCAGAATGCATCCCTATACCCCCCACTCGCCTGGTGCCTCGCTGTTTCTGTCTCTGAAAATTAGCCTGCGCTTCCAGAGAGCCTCGGGGTCTGTCCTGTTTCCCTGTGGAAAGGGGTGCCCTGTTTAAAACAAGCAAACCTGCCAAGCCACCACTCTTTCTTAAAAAATTATTCATGTAATTATTCAAAAGCAGTTCATATTTAGGCACTTGTGCACTGTGGTTTCTGCTTTTCTGCTAATTTTGTCTGTTTTATTATGAAATGTTTTCTGTACTCTCCTTTCATCTTGATGTTTACTTTATAAACTCTTGGCTGACAACTATCCTTACCTGGTCTTCAGGGGAAACTGCAATGGTCAAGAGCAAAAGATTAACAGATAACACTAGCAAATTGCTGCTTATGTTTATCTGGCTTAAGAGTTACAGAATTAAACTTGGTTTGTGCTGTAGGATTTGTTGCTAATTTGCTATCAGGAAGGGAATATTGCTGAAACATGTAAAAATGGGTGAACTCTAACTCCTGAATATTAAATGTTTTATTTCTACTTTTTTTTTTAGGGAGGAAACATTAATATTGGGAAATGGCAGAAGCAGTTTTTCATCCCCCAAAAAGGAAAAGAAGAGTTTTTGAGTCCTATGAGTCTCCCTTTCCTGTGGATATAGGTGGGAATTTCAGAATATGTCAAGCTGAAGTCATTAACAACAACGTTATTGTGAGGAACCCTGAAGATATTGAACAGCTTTACAACAAGGTGGTGTACACTGTTTGCGTGTTATTTGTGGTGTTTTAAGTGTAGGTTTTGAACTAGTTATCAGAAGCTAAGTAACAACCTTTAGGCAAAGCTTCAATGCTGAAGATTTTCAGGTAGTTGTGGTTGTTTTTTTCAGCTGATCATGGTAGTAAATATTTTCTATTTAGAAAAAAAATAATTTTTGCCAGATAAGATAATAAAGACTTTTCCTTTTCTTTGAAGGGCTATTTTGGAAAAGGTATCCTTTCAAGAAGTCGACCAGTGTACAGCATTTCGGATCCTTCACTGAAAACTAAGTGGCAAGGTAAATTGTGCCCATTTGTACTCCCATCACTATTGTACTTTTCACCTTTCTTCACTCATTTAAGATGTATGTTTATAAGTTACACTGAGAAAAAATAATCTCCCTGCTGGGTCAGGTCAAGGATCTCTGTCTCCCCATACCTGTTGATGGCCAGTACAAGATGCCTAGGAAAAACACAATGAAAGGAAACATGTCAATAACTTTATTGCCTTCTCCAAGCCTTCACTGATTTCTTGCTTAGGAAGTTTGTAAGCAAAGGTATCACCCTTAGTACTTTTCTTCATAAAAATATCCAGTTTTTCTTAGGCTTAATATGTAGATTTTAGTGTCCATGAAATCTTGAGGCAAGAATATGCGTTTATATGTGTAAAATGTGTAATTTTTAATCTGTTACATCTGCTCGGCTCTCAGTTGTTTATAGACTGGATTCCTTATTCACCCTTTCCACGGTGGTTAAGTCTCAGTAGAGATTGCTGGATTTTATCATACTGTCTCTTTATGGGCTTGAGAAAAGAAGTGTGTTTAGTTGTTCCTCTCGTGCAGGCTGTTACTTCTGTACCTTTTCTAGTTCTGCTGTGTCCTTGACTACAAGTGGGACCAAAATGGCAGACAATATTGAAGACGGGGGTGATTACTAGGCTGCAGGTTACCTCAGTGATCAAAATCACATAAAAACATTTTCATGTTGATGAAACAATGTATGTTTTTTCCTTATACAGGTGCTAACATAAACATGCCTATCATTACATCCAAAAAGTAAGTTAATTTGCATTAGTTTATTCTTTTTTTTTGTGAAACGGATTATTCTATTTTGTGGTTTTTTTTCTTACTGGTTCTTAGGTTGTTTGCTGTATAAATGCTGATGACATTCTTCTGTTTCTTGCCTTTGTGTTTAATTTATAAATAGCATTAGAAATAGAGCAGGTGATACTCAGCATGGTTTCTCATGGAAGCTTGCAGGTATTAATTGCTGAATAGAAGCCAGGATTGAATGCATGCATGTTAGTATGGGTAATTAATTCCTAACAATATCAGGCATAATAAACTTGTTTCTCAGCTGAGGAGGAGAAAGAGAAGTTTTTGGGGCAGGCTATTTAAAGTAACTTTCCCATTTCCTTGTTGAATTATTCTGAAGTGGGCTGAAGCAGCTCTTGAATTGTATAATACATAAATATTCTACTTTTTTTCTTTCTTTTCCACAGTCTCTACTAACACTGCTAGTTTGTACGTTTGTCAAAATAGAGTGTTGGACCACATACTCCTTTTGTTCTACTGAATAGTGTGTGAAATAACTGTAAGAGTGTGCAAGTTAGTTACTGTGTGCTTTAATCTGATGATAATGCTAAAAAGTTTACTTTTTAAGATTTAATAGTTACGCTCCTTCAATCCTCAGATGTTAAGACAAACGGTAGCTATGTTACTACTGCTGCCGCTACAGGTACTACTATTTGCAGCAACGCTTGTCCTTATTACTCTGCTTTGTGAGGGCTTTATGTGCCAGCAAAGACAGCAGAGCATCGAGGTGTGATTGCAGAAAATGCATTGTGATCTGTCTTGGTAGAAATATGTAAGTGTAAAGTCTGTGGTCATTGAATCGTAGGACAGAGGCGTGTTTTTTACACCAGAATAGTACAGCACTGAATTATATAGCTTCATTACCAGGCTTCAGGGGAGCTTATCTTTTGTGTTGTTGTCTTTTGTTGCTCTTCATTATCTTGTCTGTAATTGCCACGTTAGGGTTTTGCTTTGGGAAGTAAAGAATATTGTACTAGGGCTGTCCAGGTTTGAGTAAGGGCAGCTGCACCAGTAACTTCCACAGAATGCAGATTAATGGCTTCAACTGGATTTGTGTTATCTACCAAGGAGAAATAGTTGAAGGGGCACTAAAAACTCCATTGTTTTTAGTAATTTTCATTGTCATTGAAAAATACTAGAAACATTTACAGCTTTCAGCCAGTATCTTGCTGATAGGATTCATATTTCTCAGGGATGTGACAGTTTGGGGTAAAACTGGGGGTGGATTCTGCTTAAGCTTTTTGCTCTGGTTTTGCTATGCCTTTGCTGTTTCAAAGTTGAAACCCGAGTTTTGAAGGTACTGGTCTCAGTAGTTAGCTGTTTAACAGATGAAGTGTGTGAGAGCTCCCTATGCAAAGTCTTGTTGCCTGTTTTATTCATGCAGGTCCTGACACCAAGGTGGTTTTTGCAGGGCATTCAGGTGTAAGGCCTCAGTGGGAGGAGGAAGATTTTTGCCTGGTGAACTTTTTGCTTCTTCAATCTGTACAGCAGTCGTCCTCAATGCATGGTTCTTGTGCAGCATTGGTAATGGTGTTGGATGCTGCAGAAATTTAAAAGGCAAAAGAAAGTAGCAGAATCCTGATGTTCAGTACTGTTGTCTGCAGCCTCCTGATGACTGGAGGCCTGTTACATTGTGCATGATGTGTTTTGCATAGCAATTATGGGGGAGTGGGTGTTCAGATTTCAGATTTGTTTTGAGAACTGTGCCAAATCTTCCTTTTTTTCTCCCCCAAGATGCTTGTTTTCATGATGTTAATTTAGGACTAAAATTCCCTAGAACTTCTGATTTATTTTCCTTCTTTACTAGGTACCAGCATCGTGTTCAGTGGGCTAAAAGTGTTTTGCAGGGGCAAGGATTTGATGACTGCTCAGTTACCAAAATTCTTGAAAATTACACTAGACCTCTTGAGCTGCCATTTTTGGAAGAGGATGGAGCTGAACAAACCAGTCATAGTAGCAACAGAATGGGCCATAATACAGAAAATACAGAACTTTCCAAGCAATCTTCTACAGAGGCTGGGAATGCAGTAGCCCTAAGCTCTGAGAGTCAGAACAAAGGCTACATGAAAGCCTGTTCGGGAGGAGATCCGGCCTTTGATTCTGTGGCTGTAAGTGGCTCTGAAGAACAGGAACAAGGTGGCTTGAAAGAGATAGCTGAAGTGGCTTGCCAGAAGCATGGTTGTCTCACGCAGTGCAGCTGCAAGGCAAGGGAGAGCACTGAGCAAAGATCAAGTGAGATGAGCAAGGCAAAAGAACATGCTCCGGAATACGTATTGGTGGAAGAGGAAGAAGAAGGTAGCTTATGTCCTGAAGATGATTCTGCTTGTGTGCCAGAAAATGTAAGGATAAAGAGTATCCCAATCTTTTAGAAAAAAATGTATCATCAGTGCTATTTTCAGAATTCAGTCTTTTTTCCAGTTTAAAGTTTTAATAATACATTTGATTTTTTTTTCTTGTAGCTTGTCAAGAAGGAAAAACTAGTATGCAGAAGAAACCCATTCAGAATCTTTGAATATTTACAACTCAGCTTGGAAGAGGTATGTATGTTGCAAGTGGAGTACAAGTTGTTTTACTTTTAATCTGAAAAGTAAACATCAATCAATGTTGCAACATAATACCTGTTACTGAAATGTACCGTTCTGCTCTGTCTCCTAAATCATTGGATTATCTTAGTCAGTCAACTTTTTTTTAATAACCTGCAATAATTACATGATACAGTTTAAAAAAAATACATAGGGTCCAATCCCGTTTGCTTTAGATGGATAATCCTGCTGACAAAGAGACCAAGGATAAGATTTAACTATAGAAATACGAGGAATTTACCGTTTATATAAAACCCGCTTTGATTGTTCTGCTTCTAGGCATATTTGTGTGTGTGAGTTTTAACTCAGTGCCTTCAGGAGTCTACAGCATGTGAAGAGATTTATTTATTTTTTTAGTGCTGTGTCTGTTGAAATTTAAAGGTAGGAAGACAGATCTCAAAGGAAACTTTCAGGCAATTTGATTGTCTTTATATGACTTTAGGATTTTTGTATAAAATTAATTAGAGTCTTCGTTCTTGCATGGAATATAAACTACAGGAAGAGCCTAAACTTACTGTATTTATTTTTTCAGGCTTTTTTCTTGGTGTATGCTCTGGGATGTTTAAGTATTTATTACAATGAGGTAAGAGATTAGATTAATTTTAAATGACTGGGGATACCGTTAGCTTGGATATGTTTCGGTCTGAAATTTTTACCTACTGTGCTGTTGATTCTGAAGGAGGAAACACCAGAGTAATTAGGAAGTATTTCTCAATGATATTTCTGTTTATAAAACATTGGCCTGAAAGTTTTGTTTACCAAGGCAAGTACAGCTATGCACAGCCTTTCTGGAAAGAAGGGGTTTTGTTATAACTTGGGAAATAAGGGGAAAGCAAGTATGTGAGGCATAATACGGTGAATACTCTCCCTTTCCTGAAACAGGGCAATTCCTTGGAGTTTTAAGCATTTATCTATAAGTATATCAAGCTACTGTTAATGACAGAATGATTGAAACCTATGCTTTTAGTTTAAAATTTGTCAGATTTCCCTTTAAACAACAGTGTTATGGGACTGGGAGAGAGATCACTGAATGGACCAAGAGGTTTCTCTCTTTATATTCAAGGATTCTGTATTCTGTTGCCCAAAGCCCAAGCTCTTTACAGTGGACTGTGATAGTTGATATTTGGCTGTTACGCTCTGCTACAGAGTGTTCTCTATCTGCTGTAATATTAATGTAGTCACATGAATGCCTTTGGTTGTGATTTTTTAGGAGCCCCTCAGTATTTTGAAGCTCTGGGAAATTTTCAGTGAAGTGAAGCCCGACTTTAAAACTACTTACATGGCCTATCACTACTTCCGCAGTAAGGGTTGGGTCCCCAAAGTTGGACTGAAGTATGGAACAGATCTCTGTGAGTACTGTCCTTAAAAAAAGAAAGGAATCATTTGCAACTGACTTCTTTCCAGGGAGTGCAAGACTCCAGTGCCAAAGCTGAATGAGGAGCTGTGTGATGGGAACAGGATTTGCTACTTGCAGTTGGCAGAAGGCGTCTTTGGCTGCTATGGGTTAGCCATAAAGTTAGGGGAAGTGGAGTACAACATCACATACCCAGTAGCAGAGGAGATAGCTCGAAAGGCCCGTTGCTTTGTTTCATAGGGTTAATAGCTAATAGAGGACTGCACTGAAATTCCCTTCCCAGTTTCTCTACCCCTCTAAACACATCTTCTGCAGTATTAACATGACAGTCTCTGGAGTAGCTGGTTTGCGTCTAGATTCCAACTCACATTAAAGTCTTTGCATCTCATAGAATCTTTCAGGTTGGAAGAGACCCTTGGGATTATCAAGTCCTCATTATTTATCTAATTTATCTCTCATTTAATCAAAGCTGAACTTCTGAAGTTACTGCAGAGACTGTTTCTCTGTATGGGTTGTTTTAGGGAGGTGGGAGCGGGGAAGGGACTTGCTTGTTTGCTAATGGTAAGGGTTTTAATCTTAGAAAAATCATTAGTCGTGTCCATAATCCCTTGCTAAGGAATTCAAGATCTACACTCAGCTCATGTCAACATAAACAATGTAATGCCTGTTGTTACAGGAAAATGTGCATAAAGGGACATGGGGTTTTTTTAAGGTGTACATGCAACCCAGCAGGGATTTTAGTGCTGCTGAAGCAGTTCTGAAGTGTTGGGGGTTGTGCATTTGAGTATGTCAAGGTTGTCCTGAGCTAATCCTTTTGATCAGTGTGTAGGTTTGGCTGAATTCAGCATCACTGGTCTTTGCACTCTGAGCTGTAGATGAGGTTTTGCTGTTGGTCACCTGATGTATAAGCAAAGTTGATACTAGTTTGTTCACTCTTGATTTGTGTTCTGGCCTGAATTTATTATTTAGTGTATCACTGCCTTTGGATTTGCAGCAGGCAAACAAAGTGGATTAGTTTAGGCTAGCGGGCTTCTTAGTCCTGAGCTCCTCTGGCTTCTTGTTCTTTGGCAGTACCTTCTTAGAATTGATATTACTGCTATTGTTTATAACAGATAATTTGCAAATCATGGTCGTCACTGGACCAAAGTGCTGCTTGTCCTTTTCCTGCCATGGTCCACGCTAGCCAGCTGTATGAGAACACCTGCACTACTTAAACACAGTCCCCTCGTAGAAGGTCATGACGAAGGGGTGATAGGAAATGTAACTCTTTAGGTCAGTTAGAACAGTGCAGCTGCAATGATTCTTGGGCACTCCTGTACAGAGAGGGAACATTAGTGGCTCTGTTTGGCAGTATGGCAGAGCTGGTGCCCTGTGCCTCTCCTAAAACTTGTGGAAAATGCTTGCTTGCTTGCTTGGAACAGAAACTCAATGGCCTATTGTGATCTTTTACTTGTACTCCTGGCACAACTTCTCTTGCAAATACAGTATTAAAAGCAGGAGCCTATTGCAGAGAAATTCCATTCTAATTTTTTTCCCACAGCAATTGCTAACTATCCTTTGGCTCCTCTACTTTATATTTTACCTGCCACTCCCCTGCCCTTTGTCATGCTGTTGCTCCTGTGGGGCTTTTTGTCTTTTCTCTGTCTCTCCACTTGCTGGGACAACTTAATTCTGACCGGAATTCAAAACTGTTGGAAGTTTTTGTCTTGTGTAATTAAACCTTACAAAACATTTGAAAATACTTATGGACCCAGGTATTAAACTCAGATGGAAACTCTGTGACTGTCTAACTAAGGTGTTTCCCTTTCTTTTCAGTGCTGTATCGGAAAGGCCCTCCCTTCTATCATGCAAGGTTTGAAGATCATCATTCTATCTAATTTCTTTCTTCTAAATTAGTAAAGTTTTCTCATGCAGATTTAGTATCTTCAGTGGTTAAGCACATATTCTTCACTCAAAACACTTCGCCAGATGCATTCATACTGGGAATGTAGAAGTCCCTTTAGCAGAGGTACTAAACAACACAGTTTCACTGAATTGGTGTAAGAGTGGTAAGGGGTTGAACATTAAAAGCTCCAGTGAGCATATTTAGCATTCATGGGATGAATGCACTCACTTTTAAANTTCCTGCCATGGTCCACGCTAGCCAGCTGTATGAGAACACCTGCACTACTTAAACACAGTCCCCTCGTAGAAGGTCATGACGAAGGGGTGATAGGAAATGTAACTCTTTAGGTCAGTTAGAACAGTGCAGCTGCAATGATTCTTGGGCACNTTTTTTGTCTTTTCTCTGTCTCTCCACTTGCTGGGACAACTTAATTCTGACCGGAATTCAAAACTGTTGGAAGTTTTTGTCTTGTGTAATTAAACCTTACAAAACATTTGAAAATACTTATGGACCCAGGTATTAAACTCAGATGGAAACTCTGTGACTGTCTAACTAAGGTGTTTCCCTTTCTTTTCAGTGCTGTATCGGAAAGGCCCTCCCTTCTATCATGCAAGGTTTGAAGATCATCATTCTATCTAATTTCTTTCTTCTAAATTAGTAAAGTTTTCTCATGCAGATTTAGTATCTTCAGTGGTTAAGCACATATTCTTCACTCAAAACACTTCGCCAGATGCATTCATACTGGGAATGTAGAAGTCCCTTTAGCAGAGGTACTAAACAACACAGTTTCACTGAATTGGTGTAAGAGTGGTAAGGGGTTGAACATTAAAAGCTCCAGTGAGCATATTTAGCATTCATGGGATGAATGCACTCACTTTTAAAAATACAGGATGTGGATAATTTATGTAATTTGGGAGAAAAATCTTTTAAAGGATGATAATAAACGGATTATAAATAGCCAATTGGCATTCATAAGAGATGTTTGGCATCAGCAGAAGGGTGGGAAGGGAAAGTGCTGGTAAGCGTATTCACAACTTCATCTTTTCTTTTCCTAGTAGAAAAAGACTTAAGTTTCACAACTTGCTTACTGCATGCTGGTATATTGTTTAACACCAGGTTTTAGGCTCTAATTCTTTCCAGTTTCATGGTCTTCCTAAAATGGTAATTTTCTTTCTCTGAATTGTGCTGTCTGCTTTGTTTTCCAGTTACTCTGTCATTGCTGAGTTAGTTGATGATAATTTTGAAGGTTCTCTTCGCAGACCGTTGAGCTGGCAGTGCTTGTCTGGGTTGAACAGAACAACTGTTAATGCTTCTAAGGTAAGTGTAAGATTTGAAATGATTTTTGAAATGATAAATGTACAGTTTAGTTCCAAAGAACAGGGAGTTGGAGTGAGGCTGGAAAGAGAATCTTCTTGTTTCTGGTCTGCTGGAGAGCATGTTCAGATCCCAGTAGACAAACAAGAGTTTGCTTTGTCCATGTCCAGGTAATTCTGGAAGGAGCTTATTAAAGTTCTGTTCACTGTAGGAATGTTAAAAGCTTTGTGAGGAACAAAACACCTGAAGGACACTTCCTTCCCGCTTGCTGTTTCTGTCTTTAAAGCCCTCTCCATCTACTCAGTTTTTCTTTTGAACAGTGAACTGAAGGTTTCCAGCTGATGTTCTCCGGGACAACGGCTCCTACCTAGAGCTTGCAATATCCACAGCCATGCTACCCAGGTGTTGTGTCACTATTCTGCTTTACCTTATAGCAGTGTTATGGTTTGATAAGGCAAATGAGATAGACGTGTTCTGCAGCTCCCCACTCCTTGGTTTGCAGATGTCTTGTGGGAAGCTTCGTGTCTGCAGTCCTAATTAATCTGAAACTCCCTATAGAGAGAAACGAGTTGAAATTCACGTGTTCATGTTTTCTGGTTACCAACAGGAACTTATGTTGTGTTATTTGATTAGACCATCTGACATGACTGAAGAAGAGATGTCAACACCAGAATGTATGAAAAAAATTAAGGTTCAGGTGAGTAATTACTTCTCTCTTTGCCTTGGGGCAGTTGGACACCTGACTGCACGAGTCCCCTTGAGCTGTTGCTGGCTCTTTAGCGTGGTTTGGGTTTTGTATGCATAGCTGCAAGAAAAGAACTGGATTCCTTTGTGCCCCAAGGCATGAGAAGTGCATTACAGGCTCTTCAAACACATCACATTTTCTAATCTAACTTTTTATGTTGTTGCTACTGTGAATGTAAGCATTTACATGGGGAAACTGGGATACCTGCAGAGAGACCTGTAAGTCTCTCTTTCAAAAACTGTGCATTTAAAAAAGGAGAAAATTACGTGAGAGGAACAAACTTCAGGAACAAACAGACTTCAGGAACAGAGTCATCTACTAAAATTTCTCAGTGGTCCCACAATACCCATCAATTTGCTGAAGGCTTAATCCCCATCCCTCACTGATTATCTGTACCTTGTCTTGGTTTTTTTTTTCCCCTCTCCATACTAATTGCTGGTTTTTATTTCAGGAACTGATTGTGAGTCGTTGGGTTTCTTCCCGGGAGCGCAGTGAGCAAGATGAATTTTAACTGACTGTATAGGAAAAAGGGGTATGTTTTTTGTTGTTTTGGGGTTTGTTTTTTTTCAAATCCCATCATGTTGTTTGTTACCTCATCTTCTCATCACGAACCTCGGAACAGTTTCTATCGACATACACAGTTGGTTTGTATAAATGCTACTTAAAGTGAGGTATATCATGTTTAGTGGAAAGGATTTTGTACTGAAAAACTTAACTGAACTATAATAATGCATAGAAAGGATAAAAATTAAAACTTTGTCCCAACTCAAAACACTTTTTTTGTTTCCTTAAAGCTTACAGANCAGTTGGTTTGTATAAATGCTACTTAAAGTGAGGTATATCATGTTTAGTGGAAAGAATTTTGTACTGAAAAACTTAACTATAATAATGCATAGAAAGGATAAAAATTAAAACTTTGTCCCAACTCAAAACACTTTTTTTGTTTCCTTAAAGCTTACAGAGGTGTATCCTTGAATGGTGGCTGGACTGCAGTCACGAGTATTTTAAATACTCTGACAGATCTGGGCATTAGTGCTGAGTAGGCACTACGGCCTGCAGAGCCACAGAAGCCCAAAACCTGTGTGTCTGCCAAAAAGCCAAAGCTCCAACAGTTTTCTGGGAATACCTCCCAGATTCTTCCGAGTTGAGCTTGGGAATTGTTTGGCTAACTTCATTTTGTAGCTCAGCACAGGGACCTACAGTTCTTCAGAAATGAGGACTTAAAACTTGATAGTCCTCAAGTTTAACACTGGATTTTAACTTGTTAAAGCTAGTTAAACAGCAGCAGTAATTCCAGTGTGTCAAACAACCTTTTGGAATACCTATGGCACCGTTTTCCAACCAAAACCAGACTTCATAGCCTTGGTGAAGTTGCCCCAGCTTAGATTTGGGGAGAGATCTGGCTGTTGCAGCATTGAGCAGTGTAACACATTACGGTTAGGTGCCTAAGCCCTGGAATTTACTGGTCCCTGAACGTGCTTATTTTTACAAGCACTGCTCAGAATTGAGGAACTCTTCCCAGAAGATGGAAGGATTTTAAGTAGTTGTGGGGTCTAAGCAGCTAATGGTGACGTTAGGTGTGAGGCAATAGGGAGTTGCTGGGGCACCTTGCCCCTTTTCAGTAAGATGTTGCACTTCACTTGAGCTTTGCAGCACAAGATTCCTCCTTGGAAGGAAGGGCCTAATCTTGCCCCAGACCCCAAGTTGATGCCCTTTGCTTTTGTTGAGGATGGGTTACTGTGTGGAAAATAATGTCACGTTTGCTGAGCTAGGGAGGGGAAGGCAGTCTCAGCAGTGTGGCATGTATAACTCTCAGTTTCATCACTGCTTTTTTTTTCTCATTTATCCAGCAACTGCAATAGTCCATACATTGTGGGGTTTTTTTTCCTATAGTGCACTGGTAGCTCTCTTCACCCTGATCTGTTGTAAAACAGACTGGGAGAGACAGCACTGTGTTTTTGCATAGAGTGAGGCACAGGACAGCGCCGAGCAGTTCTGCCTTGCTACGCTGGGCACCTTCTGTTTTCTGTCTTTTTGTAAGATTGAACCACGTAGAGCTCAGGTTCCTAAATACAGTGTTTGCTATTGCTAAGCCACATTGGGAAACAAACCAACCAAGCCAGCAGGTATTCAGCTGGCTTTCACAGGGAGCCAGGAGGTTTAAGTATCAGCTACGCTCATTTTAAGTGTTGCTGCTTTAGAATTAGGCATTTGAATTCCATCTTAGCCCTTGAGAAACGGGCTTCTTTCCTTCACCACCCTATTAAGAGTTTTTTTAGATTTATTCCCCCTCCCCTTGTTGTGAGAGAACACATTCACTCCAACAGTAGAGATACGTTATAGCTGGTGCCAACGATACTCTTGGGGTTTTCTTTGTGCTGTTTTCATTCATGTACAAAAAGGGGGTTTGCCTCCTGGCTGCAGGATATTTTCCAGAGCTGGTAAAAATTTTGTGCTCTTGGACTGTTCCCACCAAAGACAACCCTGGATTCGTGTTTACTTAGGCAGCTTAGATGGTAAAGCCTCGTCAAAAACGCAGGAAGCTACATACAACTCTAAGTGGAAGATCTTTGCTTTCATTTGATACAACTTCTACTGGGAGGATGCAAAATGAAAACAATAATGGCATAACAGCATTTTCAAGCCCAACAGGTAGGTGTGTGTTGACTGTAGGTGGAAAGGTGTCCTATTTCTAGCTGCAGATGACTCTAATTCATGGTCCAGTAGTGCTGGATCAAATCACTTTCATACATAGTTCTACCATAGCACTGATACTCACCATTGCACTTCTGCTTTATCAGTTAAAATACAGTATTTAAAGGAAGTATGGATTCCGATTCACTCAGAAATAGCATACCATAATTTCTAGGAGTGGGTGGATCAGAGGTCTCTAATAGCAGCCCAATTGTGCATTTCAGGCTGGTTGTCTTTATTGTTACTGTGTCTTTGCTTTTAAAGGAGCAGTAACTTAGAATTTAGCAAGAATTGGAAGAACGTGGAGGGGGGTAAGTGTGGTGTGTGCTGTTTAGAGAGTACTGGGGGGCAGGGCTAATGCAGCTCGTGTACACAACAGTACAAACTAGATGTGGACAAAACCCCAGTCATTTACAATTACTTCTCCATCTGAGAAAATAGGACTTGCATCTAGACTAAAGCCAGCTTAATTTGCAAAAATTAGTCGAATGGAAAAAAGCTGAAATTATTTTCTTAAACTAGAATGTGAGTAAATAAAGTGAAATTGTGCAAGATTGTGGACTGCAGAGTTTTGACCTCAGCATACACTTCGGTGTGATGTGCAGTAAGGAAAAGTGCTGTTGGAAGATCTTTGAAATTTCTTTTTAAATTTCAATTTCTTTTTGTTAAGTTCTAATGTTTTAACTGAGAGAAATCCCAAGGAATCTGTGTCTTATTACAGATACTAACAGAAACAGACACTAATTTATTATCATTTAATACAAAGCACCTGTCTTGGTATGAGCAGTAAATGTATGAAATGTAAAGAAGAATTGGAAAAGAAATATATCTGACAAAGAGGCTGGATTTATTTGTTGATGCATTTATTAGTAATTAAAGGAAAATAACTTTGCATGTAGTGAATCATGGACTTTGGATTTCAGCAGCACACAAGCACAAGTTCCCTTTTTTCACTCATCAGTAAACAAATGTGAGAGGAAGAATAAACATTTTGGTTTGCTATAGCTTAATTATCACAGGGCAGTTGTCACAACCCTTAATTACAGCAGTTAGGATTTCTGGTATTCAGTGTCCTGGCAGAACAGAGCATACTGTGAATGTAAATAGGAAAACATTTTTCCCTATGAACAGTTCCCACGGAGACTTTCTGCAGTGTGTACATTGTGATGTCATTCAAATGCCCAAGTTCAGTTTCCTGATCCTTCTGTGATGTGCAGCTTAACATGTAAAGTCAGTAGTCTTTTTAAACATTAAGAAGCTAGAGCATCTTAAACCCTGAGATTTGGAGTCTTAAGACTTCCTTTTCCTATTGTGTGGTGTAGATGTTTAAATACTTGTCATTTTCAGCACAGGTCCTCTTGATCAGAAAGGGGTACAACGTAGAACTTGTTAGCTGTTAGCTCCTGATGCAGAGTCATGTATTTGGAAGCTCTCTTTGTCTGTGGGATCACAAACTTCTCTGTAAATTCACTTTTCCTCATTTGCTGTTTCCCTTGTGAGGTCAGTACGCTGTTAATGAACGCCAGGGCATATGTGTAGCAGTTATGATCGTGTTCTTCATACCTAGGAAAGACACCTCTTAGTATGAGTTAGTGCTGGTCCATTAATTACTGCACATGGAGGGATATTTTACTGAGTGAAATAAGGAAGCAGATGCTCTCCAAGAAATATTGCTGCTTCCCTTTAATGCTGGTGCTTAACTATATTCTACTCATCGCATGGTGTACTTTCCAGCCAGGGATTCTAGAAGCTGTGGGGGTGAAAACAAAAACAAACAAACAAAAAAAAGAGGGCTACCAACTTTACCATAATGAGTTCTTATTTTTTTTAGACTTAGTTGGCTTTTACCTTGTTAACCTTTGCTCTTCCATGTATTGTTACTCATTATCTTGAAAACTTCCTCCTGCATTTGCAGACGCTAATTGCATGCCACCATGTGCACTTCTCTCACTGTAGCATTACCTTGGAAGCTCACTTAAAATCAAGTCAATTCCATGTCTAAGGCATAGATACAGTCACTATACAGTGTGCCAGTCAAACTCCCACTGGCAATAACTTGTGCTAATTGTGCAAGGGCAGAAATATTCACTGAATAGGAGAAGCCATTAAAAATGTTCTTCTTTTTTTTTTCTATTACCCTGACTTAGGAGAATATGGCACTTATTTGTTCTTTTCACTCTCAGAATTTCTCAGATTCTCCCAGATGTTTCATGTTAGCCACCAACAGCTTCAGTACTTTATTCCATTCCCTCACCACGAAGTGCTGCTTTTTCCAGTGGCCCTGTGTAACTGAGACAGACCTGTTTGCCATCTGCCTAATCCTCAGGCTGCTTCTGTAACTGCCTCGCCCTGTTGTCATTTTTCCCTTGTTCTTCCTAGCCCTGTGACTCATTCCTTGCCTCGTACTCTCAGTGGCTCTGTTGCCACAGGGAATCTGGGAATGTCCTGCAAGGTTTGCCTGTCAGCCCTGGGAATTTATAGGGGTTGTTGGGTTTTGTTTGTTTTGCAAGATCCAAGGACTATGGCTATCAAAAGCAACCCCGTGACCCTGAGCCCAGTTCCAGACAGGTCACAGTTTTATTCAAAATAATTGTTAAATAAATTGAGTAACTTAAAGAATAGCCATCATCACTGTGCAATGCAAAACATCTGGCGATTACATCTGGGAAGTATGTCTTTGTATCCTGACAAGTAAACCCAGTATCTCTCAGTAATTTAAGATCTTGTTGGCCATGGCTGTGGCCACTGTTCTTTGCTGCTGTTCTTCCATACCGTCCTTCCAGTAAATGAAGAGCAATCAAGAAAATTAGAATCAGGCTTGGCCTAAACCCAAAGGAGTTACAGGTTTAGTTCAGCACAGCACAGTCCTCGTCCATTGAAAAAGAAGAAACAGAGGAGTCAATTTAACATTTAAAATAAATTTAAAAAAAAAAGAGAAAAAAGTTCCGTTTTCAGCAGTTTAGTGGTCATTGCTCTGTTTGTGCTATTTGTGGAAAAATCAGGTCACTTTGTCAGGAGGTTACAGACCAAGGAAAACCAAATAAAAGCTTGAAGAAGAGATGCATGCATCTACCCACCTTCTACCAATGGTTTTTTTTGACATCAGGTTAATTTTAGTAATAATGGTAAGACACTAGGAACTGTAAGAGTATCAGAGAGACACACCTCCTGTTGGCTTTACAAGTTCCAGGGACATTTAAAAGCTCTCTTCTACCTTCAATTCTTTCATCTCCTGCCACGAGGGAAATAACACATCATCGCGCCAGCTCTGAAATTTTATAGTCGAGCGCGTACAGAATTGCTAAAACCTGCTTTTGATTTGTTGTGGCGTTTGTGGTGGGGTTTTGGTTTGGTTTTTTTTACGTATAAGATGACGTTTGTGTTCATTAACTGAAACGCCTCACAGACCTAGGCCCGGCTGGGCTGTCTGTTACACAGGCTGCCCCTGAGGAGCAGGCCAAGGACTGGCGATGCCTCACGCAGGTGGCTTGGCCATGGGCAGGCCCCGTGACGTGGCAGCGCACATCTTAGCTGGGCCACGCGACTCCTAACGCTGTCGCCAGGCATTAACCTCAAGGAAAGCTACAAAGAATTGAACATTCTCATCAGAACAGACTGGTTTAATTCCAAGGAGGTGGAAGTCTTGCTGTGTTTAACTATCCAAAGCAGTCCTACAAACCAGCCGGTAGAGGTGGAAAGGAGCCTGAACGTGGTTCTCGTTTCTGGTCCCTGACAACAAAAAAGCCATCTGGATGTCTGACGTGGGCAAGAATCCCATCAGCCTGAAAATGGAAATGCACCTACAACTGCTGAAATTTAGAAGAAATCGTTATAGAATTGCGCCTGGCCTTTTCTACTTCTGAATTCAGCAGCTTACTCTTAAAGGTGTAGTGTTTTGCTGAACTGGTTTGGGTTTTTTGGTGCAAAATTCTTTTGTTGTTGTTGAAGAATTTCCTAAAATGATCTCTTTATTTTAGAGCTTTCAAATTCTAGCAGATGAGTTTGTTACTTCTGACTTAAAAATACTCTTTTTCGGTTGAGGCAGGCCACAAGGTTTCAAGGCAGCCCAGCAGTGTTGTTGAAACCAGTTGTTTAAACCAGTGTGTTCTACAGGAGCAAGGCTCTGAAATGAACCACAAGCCTCACAAAACGGAATAGCCCCATTTATCATCCCAGACTGAAAACTCCTCTTGTACCCAGCCTTTAAACTACATACCTGTGAGGAAGCCAGACCTCTCCCACAGAAAAATCCTCTAGGAGCTTATCCCACTCCTGAAGAAGCTCAAACATGTCTGGTTGTACTAGTGGGATACTAATGCATTGTTCCCATCCAGTTTCAGCTCTGTGAATGCCCTCTTCATTGTAATTATACACCACGCCTGAAAATAAAGATCAACAGGTTGTCAGGGAATCTCCAACAGATTGGAGAATCACATCCATAGCCTTTTTTTAAAGTGATAAAAGCTACTACTAGTTTTTCCCACTGCCATTCTTTCACAGACTAGCTATCCCCTAGTTTTCCATCAGCAGCCAGAGAGCAGAAAGTTCAGCGACTGCTTTTAATCAAAAATTACATTGTAATTTCAGATGTCTTTTGATAAGGAAACCAACTTAAGGACAACCAGACTTCTTTTTTTAAAACCCACAAATTAGACTCCTTCAAGTGAGATTTTACAAGGTGGGCCCACGCTAGGAGAAGCCGATAGGATTTTTCATGTGGCTTTTTGAATGTGGGGATTTATTTAAATTAGGGATATTTTTAGAATTAGCAAAAAAAATGTGTTTAAGTCAATGTTTCCTGAAACTTCTTTTAAAAAGTAGGCTGCCTAACTTTTTTATTTCCCTGTGTCGGGAACAGGAGTCACCTCTCAGTTCCATTCTGAGCAGCTCCTCAGCATGAGAGGAGAGGGCTGTCTATGGCTTTGATTTGGAGCTCTGTGCGCCCAACTCCTGTGAGAGAAATTCTGGTGCTTGAGACTTTTTGATCTTTATGTGATACTCTTTTCCAGTAAACAGCTAAGCTGCGGGTTCTGGTACCCACAGCAGGCTGAGGAAGCAAGTTCTTCAACTGGAAAGCATCCAGCGTTTCTTAACAGGGACCAGGTTAACAGGGACCAGAGACCAGACCTCTGCAGGCGCAGAGGTGGCTCTGAAGTAACTGCCACGTGAATCAGATGATCACAGGCAGAGGGGCCAGCCCAAAACTTGGGCATACAGTCTGAATACAAGGTATGGAAGATGGGCACTGGTTTGAAGTGGTTTTGTCAGCGTTAGGTTAATGTTTGGACTCGATTTTAACAGCTCCCTCCACCCTGGACAACTCTATGATTGTACAATGCGGTTTTTACCGTGACTGTTGGTTATTCCAACGTGAAGGTCGGATTTCCCGTCGTATCCTCTGGAAGAAAGACAGTGGTGTTGGTGATGGATCCCCGGCCCCTGTCTTTGTCTCAGATTAGCTGCCACCACAGTGCTACCTGGGCCCCAGCAAACCACCTGGCAAAACCCTACTGAAAACCTGGGAAAGGCGGGTTTTATTTCCAGAGAGGGGTTTGGTCGGTCAGTTCCTGGGCTGCGCAAAGGAGTTGGGCAGGAGGGTGCCCGCCGGGCCTCCAGGCTCCGGGGAACACAAGGTGGCAGCCGCTTTCCCCCGGGCCTTCCCCCTAGTGCCGCGGCGAGCCCTACCCGAGGAAGGTGCCGGCGGTGGGCCGAAGGAGGAAGG
>VZTM01004866.1:61772-77559 GCA_013400555.1 Jacana jacana | reverse complement strand
CCTTCTGGAACTGAGGGTCCCAGAATGCCAGAAGACTTTGTACACATCTCCCCAAGCAGATTTTAAATGATGGCTGCCTTAAACAAAAGCAACTGATTATGGAAACTGTTTGGAGAGCACACACTTGGCTTCTTGGAGAAGGGAGTGGGGGAAAAAAACCCAAATGGGTCTCCCTGGAAAATGGGAAAGCAGGGGAGGAAGATAAAAGCATTACATGCATTAGTTGAGATGAGCTTTGTGGTTCTCAGAAGCATCTGGCCAAGAACAGGAGAGCTCAGCAGCTCTACATTCTGGAGCTCGGCTGCTTCTCCCCGTGCACAGCAGCATGAAGCTACTTACGTTCTCACTCCAGGTTACCACACAGCCAGCACCAGGGAATTCTCTGCTTTAGGAGGAGGGGGAAAAAGGAGCAGGAGTCCCAGCAGCCGTGAAATATCAGCAGTAAATGCAAAAAAGAAGGGAAGAAGATTGTGTGTTTGTTGGGACGAGCAGCTGCTCGAGCGCGGTGCCCCAGAGTCCTCTCCCACCTCCTAGTTCACCCTGATACCAATCCTTTGCAAACTCCTGAACTCGCCCTCCACCCAACCATGCTTGGAGCTGAACAACCACATAATAAACCATCAGGTCCCGGCCCAGGGAGTTTGTAATGTCAGGCCTTCATCCAGCAAGCACACGCAGGCCTGGTTTTACTAATGCAAATAATCCTTTTGACTTCAAAGGGATTACCAAGAGCAGCAAAACCAAGCGTGTAGGTAAGTGTTTGCGGGATCACTGCCTAGATGCAAGAGGAGGCAAGGGAAAAAAAGATGGGGGAAGCACAAATTGATAGAATGACAAAGCGATAAGCGTTACGTCAAAAGCCCCAAGGATGAAAGGAATGTGTAAAATAGGGCATATTTAAGCATGTTTTCCGCCTTTGCAAAGTAATTTGTTAAATAAGAGGTTTTCATATCCCTCCCCCCAAGTCATTTTATAGCCATCTATAAAAATTGGAATCTTAGATTACTTAGATGAGTTGCCATTTGGCTATCTGTTCTTCCACTCTCCTTTTCTTACCCTAGCTTTAAGAAGTGTGCTCGTTGGCACCAAAATCCTCCTAGCCAATTTCCAGTGAATATTTCTTTGCTCTTGGTATGGGCATACTACTTACTATGCTATTTGGGTTGAAAGGAGCATTAACATTTAAAACTGAAATGATGGCTTAGGAGAATAACATTCTCTCTAAAATATTAAGGTTTATTTTTCCTCTAATTCTGCATTGCCTTCTCCCCCCAAAAATAAACGTGGTTTTCAGACAAGCTGTAATTCAAAGACCCACCCTGGATCAGGTGAGGTTTCTGACAGAGAAGTCTGGTGTCACAGTTGAGGATATTATTGCCTGCAGCTTCACCCCTTTGCTAGAGATTTACCAAGTCTGTAAAGGGCAGAAAAATGAGATTTAGCATCTTAGCTGAAACACACCTTCTCCACTGGCTTAAGCTGGAACAGGGAATGGTGAAGTGAAAACCAACTGCTGCTGCCGTGGAAGCTGTAGTAAGGAGCAGCACTGTAAGCCAGGCAGCTCAGACAGGTTAAATCTGCTAAACCTTGTGTGTTAGAGCCCTAAAACCTCTGGAGTACCTGTTTCTTTCATGGCTGGCTGGCTGGTGGAAGGCCCTGAGCCACAGCCTGTATGCTTCCAATGCTATGGCCACACTTGCACTGCCAATATAGATATATATTTATTAGTTTGCTTTTAAAAAACAAGCCTAACCTCTATTTTTTTTATGAATCTATGAAACATGGTATCAAATAATTTCCTGCAAAATAATTAATTAAATATTTAAGCTGGAATTATTCCTGACAATTAGCATTTCAACCAATGTTTTAAAATAATAGATACACACATCTATAAACAGGCAACACCTGTTTATTTATATATATATATAATTATGCAGGGGCCTTAAATGCAAATCACAGACAAGCTTGCATTCCATCCTCCCTCACCAAGCCCACGTGGATAAACGGATCTTACCCTCCTGTTCTGTCGTATCATCAGAGTAAGAGGGCTTGAGGCAAGAGCCCACAATCAGCATGTTTAAAAATGTCAGACTTCCACGTTTTTCAGATTTAAAAATACAAAGATGAATACATGAACCGCTCTCGGCTTTTGCAGTGAAGAGAAGAGGCAGCTTCTCTGTAATTACAGAAGCTAAACTTTGCAACACTTCAAATTATATAGATATATATATATAAATCACCACTTGGAATTGCTGTGGGAAGTACTCTGTAGGAAGGCAGCAGGGAAACAGCAGTATTGCCATGACAGTAAACTTGATCAATCATAGAGGTACTATCTGAGTTTTGTGAATAGTTATTAAACATCATCCCATATAGAACACACCGGCATAAGGTCTGAATGGCTTTGGTAAAGTTTCAAAGAAGAAGCAAAAGAAGAGAGAGAAAGAGATAGCAGGAGATTGAGTGCAGCTCTTGTTCCTACTGGAACAGGAACCAGAGTGAGAAATCACTTCTTAAAAAGGTAAATACAAAATATCACCCCTGAGTAAACTGGGCTGTGTGTCTACTTTACAGTTGCTATACGTTGAATTTTTTACAGTGTTCTGGGAATTTCTCTGTGTTTAAAGTGGCACCGTTTTAACACCTTCCACGATCAGGAACGTCTGGATGCGCAGGCTAAGATGTAGTACAGGAAGGCAGTTTATCTTTTAAGCTCCTTACAGTCTGACTGCTTTCTGGGCCAAGCCTGAAATCGTGGGAGAAGCTCCCTAAATATAAGGTGTGATTTCGTTAAGGTTAATTATTTCATAGGGAACTGTTTAAAATCAGGGAAGACCACAATTTCAAGCTGGTTGTATGATCTTTAGGGGGGAACTTGTAGAGTAGGGCAGATGGTTGGACTCTATGATCCTGAGGGTCTCTTCCAACCAAAATGATTCCATGAAGGCACTTCTTCCAGTTTTCCAGTTAGCACTTGTTTTGTGAATGATTCTTCCTTCCTTCCTTCCTTGCAAATTTTTCACAGCAGCAGAAGGAAAAAAAACAAAGTAGTACATTAGTATATATATTTTTTCCATTGCTTTTATATTGAGTCCAATCATCTCTTATTCACTTATAGCTCCTCAAGACTCTCTGAAGTCCTATCTTTTTTTAAAGCTTTACAAGCTGTAAAACATTCACAGTCATACCTAAGCTGAGACACACTGGATCATCTTCAAGTGGTACACCCTCGCTCTGAGTATCTACTTAAGTATTAGAAAATCTCTGTGTTTAGTTTCTGCTATCTATATAGAGCACACACAGCTTCAAGAAGCTAAGATTATTAAAAACCTAGTAAGTGATGAAATAGGGAATCTAATAACCTCTACTTCACAGGCTACTAACATGTAAAGCAGTAAATGCTAATCCCTATCCTCATAATAAGTTCCAGGCCACATGACAAAATAACAGCAGCATAAAATTATAAAGACTAAAAATCCATCACCTACAAGAAATAGTTTGCAACAGATAAACGTTAGCACTCATACCTTGCCCATCTGAGTCCAGTTTTTTTAACAAATGGCCTTCCTTATTCTTTCTGCAGACGATCCAGCCTTTTTCACCCCACTGTGTTAAAAGACCACTTGCAGAAAAATCCACAGCAGCCAATGAAAAAGCTGAAAGCTGGTTTAAACTCCCACAGCTGTGTAACCTCCCGCTTGACACCTTACAAGTGAGGTTATTGGTGAGTCTGTCATTCTATCCCCAGCTGGGAGTAACAACCTTAGTACAATCTAAGAGCAGTGTAAGGCTCCTAAAGAAGCTGCAAGACAACATTGACTAAGTTTTAGAGGGGTTTTGTATTTTTTTTGGGGGGGGGAAGTATTAACATGCTATTATGTTACACTACATACCCTGTAATGATATCCTTCTCTTTAATGAGCAAGAGAGTTCCAAAGGGGAAGGAGAGAGTGTTGCTGCTAGAGCTGCTCCCCCTTGTAAAAACAAAAGAGCTGATACAATACTCTGGTGAGTGTCCTTCTTTGTGGAGATAGAGCAACTTGGCTCTCAACTGCAAACCAAGAGAATGCTATACTTGCATTGTGACAGCCATATCTAGGTTAATATAAAGAACTGTCTCGTGTGCCCTGAGGCTTGTTTTTTTCTCAGAGTAGTGGTGACCTTGTCTTGTGTGCAGTTCTGCCTTCGCAAGGGTAAGACATACGTATGGCCTCTTTCTTGTCTTATAACTGGGCCTGCACTAGGCCCGTAGGAGAGTTGATCTGTACATGTGCTGGTTGGATTTCCCTGCTTTCTGCCCAGATTTGGAAAAACACAGAATCATAGGGTGTTTTGGGTTGGAAGGAACCTTAAAGACAATCAAGTTCCAACCCCCCTGCCATGGGCAGGGACACCTCCCACCAGACCAGGTTGCTCCAAGCCCCATCCAGCCTGGCCTTGACCCCCTCCAGGGATGGGGCAGCCACAGCTTCTCTGGGCAACCTGTTCCAGTGTCTCACCACCCTCACAGCAAAGAATTTCTTTCTAGTATCTGATCTAAATCTTCCCTCTTCCAATTTAAAACCGTTATGCCTTGTCTTATTACTCCACTCCCTGACTCTAAAGAGTCCCTCTCCAGTTCTCCTGTAGGATCCTGGCTCTCCCTTCAGATACTGGCAGCCTCTATGGCCTAAATAAAGCAACGCTGGGAGTTTTGTTTTGTGTTCTATGAATGTGTAATACTACTGCAGTGTGTATAGTGTTTTCATGGACTATATCAATGTGTGATGCTGCTGTTATGGCAGTACTGTGCTGTTGCTATAGAAAGAAGGGAGGCAAATTAAGGTTATCACGGGTGAAGAGCTTTCTTCTACAATTGTTAATTTACCTTCTGTACCTTCTGTCTGCACTGGTGCATGAAATATGCAACACAGGGCCCAGTCTTGTGTTATATTTAACATGCAGCAAGTAGTTCCACGGGAGTAGATGATGGTTTTTGAGATGTGAACCTGAGCAGTCCCTGACCTTCCCAGTCCTGAGTGCTCAGTCCCATCTCTGCCGTATCCTCTCCTTCGCTATGGCTTGTGAAACTGCTACGGCTGAAAAACAGCCTGGCAACAACAATGTGAAAGCAGTTTCTTTGCCTGTTTGCTCTTCCCAACGAGGACAACAGCCAGAGCAGCGTGGGGACACAGGTGAGCAACCCGAGACAGGATGCTGTGTCAGCTGCCAGGTCGCCTGAAAACAGCACACAGCCTGACGCTGCTCGTGGGGAGTAAAGTTCAGTGCTTGAATGGGTCTTTGGAGGATCAGGACCAAAGAATTGTGTATTTTCTTGTAAAAGCTATTTTTAATACACATTTTCCCATACCAGATGAATGATCCTACAGTGAAGTGACATCCTGATGGATTTGGCTACATTTACATGAATAATATTAGCTGTTCTTAGCAAAACAACTTATTCAGCGTTTTCTTGCAGAAATATTCAGATATTTGACACGAGCTTTATTTTGCCACAGGTTTGAGTGGAAATTAATTACTACATGCAGCAACTTTATAGTGGAGAATCACAGAGAATTTTCCTTCCTTTAAAAGAAGGCGGTGCTGCTTAGCACCCTGCGTGGGAGAGTCGTGGGGCAAGGACTGGCTCTTCAGCACAAATATCCTCTGGAAAGCTCTCCTCTTCTATGAAAAGCACTCGGTATCCTGCAGTGAAGTGCGTTGGCCTGCAGGAACAGCAGAGTAGGAAAAAAGGTCTCAAGACCCTCCCAGACGCAGGTGAAACACTGTGGACCTCATGGAGGGCGTTAAATCGAATGAGGCTTCTACGTGCTCATCTTTTTAACAGTGTTATCTCTTTGGACACTTAAAAAATACACCTGAAATAACCAGAACAAGACCTGAGCAGCTCTGCTGCCTGTCTGTTGATAGACACTCATACAACAGAAAGCTCTAATATCCCTCCTACACATCCTTTAACTCTAAAGTTCTCCCACAGGTGTAGTTTTTATAAGCTCTCCGGTCTGCTTTTCTCAAATAAGCCCCGTTAACAGAGAGCTGGTTTTGGAACTGCTTGAAGTTAACCTTTCTCGTTGGGACAGAAATGAGTTAGAGAGCACTTGCACAAATTGCTTTCTTGAAAGATTAGGGTGGCAGGAAAGTATTAACAGCCCAGCTGAGGGACGTTGGTAGGAAATCTGGGGGACAATAATGGCTTGTAATCCCCAGGATGGATCCGGGAGAGGTTTGCTGCTTTGTGCTTTAAGAATGCCACTAACCAATAACCCACGCAGATTCTGCAGGTGGTCTGTGGTAGCTTTCTTTGTAACCCCAGCATCTCCCATCTCTTTTCTGATTCAGAGTAAATTCTACCTCTGGCTAATGCCATGGTGATTAATACTATTGAATTAAAATGATCTCTGTAGTTAATACTAAGAAATAGCTAAGAGACATAATCTGCTTTGTCATACCTTAACAACAAATTGCTTTTCTGTACTAACTCCACAGTAGTTAAGATTGAGATTGGTGTCAGTGCTTTCAAAAACATCTGGTGGCTTGATCTGAAAATTGTGGGGTTTTTTCATAGGGTCAGTGTGAAAAAATGCTGATTTATTTCAGCACGAAGTTTTTGAGGTATAGTTCGTCCTATGCACTCTTGCATTTGCAAAATCACCCAGTTCTGCTCATGCCTATCATCTGGATGTTCCCTGGAGGGATATTACTTCTTTAGGTTTATCTCAACCCAAACATTGTGTTCCCCTGGGGCGAAGAAAAAGCTGTATAAAATATGAGAATGCCAATGGAAAAAAAAAAACCCAGAAGTGGTAAAGGGACAGAAGAGCATCAGAGCTGACAGTTACCAGGGAAAGAGGAGCAGAAACCAGAAGAAAGATGAAGAAAAATTCAACCTTCTGCACAGAGCCTCTTCTCAGATTTCCTAAAAGGATAAAGTTTTAAAGTGAAGTTGGAAGAGTCGCAGGAAGTAAGATTGAAAGACAAATCACTTCGAAGCCCCCGTCTGACATTTAATGTGCAAGTTTGTGTCTCTTCACAAGCATGCTGATAGGAAACTGCAGACCTCAGACCAGTTTCTTACCCGTTTTCCCCCCTTTTTCCTAATGTTCTAAAATACCCACAGCTTGTGGCTGCACTGCCCTGCCTTGTCCCCAGCAGCCTTCCTCCCTGCTGCACGCCTGCACGGGCTTGCCTGGGCTGTGGATGTACTCCCCCACACCAGTGTTTGCTTTCAGTTAAAAAGGGTGAGGTACCAACTCTAGACCACAAAGGAGAGAGAAGCAGAGCTAGTGTTGCGTTGGAGGAGAGGAAAAACTAAATATACAGAACAAATGGAGAGAGAAGGCTGCAGGTGAAACTGTGGTCAGGGAAAGCACAGTGGCCATGTGTTCTAGGTGTATCACATCGCCCCGGAGGTGAGCCCAGCTGCAGTGTAGAATTCTACTGTGACTGTGTCACTGAGGCAGGTGAGAATAAGAGAGAAAGAAGAAACAAAAGACAAAAAATCCGAGTGTTAAATAGCACATGAATCTAATTACCCTCCCCCGAGCTGAGATCAGAACTGAGCTGTAGCCTGAATTCTGACCTTCAGTGAATGCAGCTTTCTGAGTTCCATCGTATTTTCTTCAAGGCAACCGTGATGCAATACATCCCAGTCTGTGCTGGTGCTACTCTTGGTGCCTCTTCCTTCCTGCCTGTTTCTCAGTGTGGTCTGCACCCTCCACAGTTACCACCATGGGGCTGCTGCACTCTTTATTTTCCCTTTCTTCCTTCAGCTTTCATTTCGATTCAGATAGATCCGCTGCTACTGCCAGCAGCTCCATAACCCAGGTCTGTGCTGGAATATTAACAAGGGCTTGTAATTTTGAAGAGGAGATAAGTGAGGGTTTCTGTATCACTTATTACAGTGTTCTTGTACCTTCAACATTAAGACATCCTCCCAGTGTGGAGTCTGTAGTTCTGGATAGGTCTTTACTGACAGAAATATGGACATAATATTATATAGCCAAAAAAACCCCAACTTGCCATGTGATTAAATTTAGCTCTTGAAACTGGCATTACAACCCATCCCTCCCCCCTGATTCCTCAAACCTCCTTCTCTTTCCTTTCCCCATCAAAGAGCTTAGGAGGGAAAACAACAGAGAAAAACCCTGTATTTTTGCTCAGTGTTTATTTGAAATGTGCTCAAATGACGGTGCCTTGGTCTGCAAATTGACTTTGTCACCTTCTCTCCTTAGCCTGGAGTAGGAGCAGAGACAGTATATCCATACTACCAGATAAGCTTCCCGCAGGAATGATATCCCTGAAGCCTGTAAGCAGCCCCAGTACAGTCAAGAAGTAAGACTGAAACAAAAGTTCTGTCTTCCACAAGAGTTCTTTAAGAGCCATAGGTCTTTATTGTTCAAAGTCCAAGTGCAAGAACTACTGCAAGATCTTGGAGACAACAGTATTAAAGGGTACCTGTTTTCTTAAGTCAGCTGTGAAGAGGGTGATTCATTTGGACACTGGCCAGGGCATATCCAGAGTCAGGTTTGAAGGGGATGTGGAGAAACTTGACAGGGGACATCCAAGGGCCATCAAGAGAGTTGAGGCATCGAGGAGGAGTGGTTGGTCGCTGGCCATCACCGAGTGATGAAGCAGCTGGGCTTGTTCTGTTTGGCAAAGAAGAGCTAAACAGCAATCTATGAGCAGCCCATAATGCCTGAGGGGAGTCACAAATGTGATGGAGCAAAACTCTTCTTCCTTGTAACAGATGGAGTAACAAGGGGCAGTGGGCACAAATTTTCTTCCAGTCCTTAAAGGGGGCTACAGGAGAGTTGAGAAGGGACTCTTTATCAGGGATTGCAGTGATAAGAGAAGGGGTAACCGTTTTAAACTGAAAGAGAGGAGATTTAGATTAGATCTCAGGAAGAAATTCTTTGCTGTGAGGGTGGTGAGACACTGGAAGAGGTTGCCCAGAGAAGCTGTGGCTGCCCCATCCCTGGAGGGGGTCAAGGCCAGGCTGGATGGGGCTTGGAGCAACCTGGTCTGGTGGGAGGTGTCCCTGCCCATGGCAGGAGGGGTTGAAACTGGATGATGTTTAAGGTCCCTCCCAACTCTAACCATTCTATGATTCTGTGATTCAGTGAGAGAGGTTTGGACTCGCTAGGAGGACAGCAGAGCACTGGAGCAGATCCCTGTTTCCCCAGGGAGACAGTGAAAACTCCATCCTCGGGGCTTTTGAAGACTCACATGGATAAAGCCATGGCTGACCTGATCTAGCACAGGCAAGAGTCCCAAGTCCACGGGTGGTTAGACCCCATGATCTCCAAAGGTCCCTTCTGACCAATATTTTTACAACTCTGTGAACTGGAAGTGAAACAAGAAGTCAGGAGTGCTTCACGACCAGCTCAGTCACGGCAGAGTGAGTTAAGTGACATCATCACTTGATGTCACTTTTGAGTGATCAAAGTGATCAAAGTGATCAAGTGATTGCATAATCACTTGACGATGTCACTTGATGATCTCTTGTGTTGAGGTGCCCAGAANTCAGTGGAATGGGCTGCCCAGGGAGGTGGTGGAGTCCCCATCCCTGACTGTGTTTAAGAGTAGATTGGATGTGGTGTTGAGGGATCTGGTGTAGGGGAGAACTTGTAGAGTAGGGCTGATGGTTGGACTCGATGATCCCAAGGGTCTCTTCCAACCTAAATGATTCTATGATTCTATCATTCTATGATCAAATTGTTGCTTGGCTGATGTCCCTGACATTTGAGATGAAGTAACTGTATTCGAATTGCATAATTCAGAACCTCCAGTGATGGTTTCAGTAGGAGTCCTCACAGTGTAAGGTACATGGATTTTAAATCACATTACCCTTTAAACTACAGAGCTGGAAATGGCTGTGGATTACTAGTGGGCAACTTCTGTAGCAGATGGCCAGGCCAAATTTAATTCCTGTGTGAACTGCACTATTTCTCCGTTTTATCAAGCTGGCACTTCTTCCTAAAGCTAAATTCATTTTTAAATAAAAGCACCAAACAGACTGAAAAAATTCTCTCCCTCTAAAAGCAAAGCTTCCCAAAGAAATTCTCCAAGAGTGAATGGGAAGGATAAAAGCAGCCAAGGGGAAGAGGGGGGTGGGGTGGGGAAAGGGAAAACACTGATTAATGAGATTTGTTTGTTCTGGGGTGTGATCAAACAGGCCAGCGCCACCGTCAGTGATAAAAGAAGGCAAAGTGCTGCGCAGACTGTTACAGTCATCTGCTTAAAATTCACATGGCCTGAGTGCTGGGATAATTTGCTCCACACCATCTGGCAGACAGAAGAAGCAGGAGTACGTGGTGGGGAGGGAGGGCAGGAGGAAATCTTCTGCGTTCCTCTAGCACGGGGGAACACCGTGTCGGAGGCCACACCTTACATCCCACGGGACTGGTCAAGACAGTCAGCGCACCAGTAAACAGCCCAACAAATGCTGATTTTTAAGAGATGTAGGAACAAACTCACTACGTTCCTATAATCCCACCCTTCATACTTTATATTCGGAAGGGGAATGTAATACAAGCCATGAAATGCCATGCAGTGAGTGAGTATGAAATGTGCAGCGTCACCCATGCCCACACCCGAGAGGACTGTTGTAGCTCTCAGCTAGACCTCATAGCCTGGCTTAGGAGGTCAGGTTTTAAAAGCTTTGGCTCACTGCCCTGAAAACCTCTGGTGTTGGCCAAGAAGGGAGATGCCACAGAAGCAAATATTCCCAGAAGATTCAAGCTGGTTTTGGAGAGAGATATGTAGAGTGAACTTGTGTACCTCAACGAAAATAGACCTGTTGGAACAGGTCCAACGGAGGGCCATGAAAGTGCTGGGAGAGGGCTGGAGCACCTCTGCTGTGAAGGCAGGCTGAGAGAGTTGGGGTTGTTCAGCCTGGAGAAGAGAAGGCTCCAGGGAGACCTTAGAGCCCCTTCCACTCCCTAAAGGGGCTACAGGAGAGATGGGGAGGGACTCTTGACCAGGGAGTGGAGCAGTAGGATGAAGGGTGATGGTTTTAAACTGAAAGAGGGGAGATTTAGATTATGGATTGGGAAGAAATTCTTTGCTGTGAGGGTGGTGAGGCACTGGAAGAGGTTGCCCAGAGAAGCTGTGGCTGCCCCATCCCTGGAGGGGTTCAAGGCCAGGCTGGATGGGGCTTTGAGTAGTGATACTGTCACCTCACACTGCCTGAGAAAGAGTTAACCCTTGTGCACATCTCAGTCCCAAGGGTGTTGCTCTTCTGCACATCTCAGATGACCAGAAGGTTTCTGCTTCTTCTCTGGGCTGTTGCAAAGGATATTTAATTACAGTAACAGCACTGTCCCACTGCTATTACAGCCTTGCAAGGCAATCAAAAAGGCTGAGAAAGCATTCTTCTCCTAAGCTTCTGTTGTTAAGTGGCTTATAATGTTTCCAAAAATGTGACCTTTAGAGCTGGAATTTATTGTGCTTGCATTCTATCCAAAACTAATTTAATTAGGAAGTTCAAAGGAAACCTGTTTACCAAGTCTGGAGTAATCTGGGTGGTAAAGAATTATATTTCAATGGCTAAAATAATTCTTCGAATGCAGGAGAAAATAGGACAAAAATAGAATTATTCTTTTTCCCCCCCAGTTTAGACATACCAGGTGTCACAACTGAAGAATAATCTCATGGACTGCAGCCTCTTTGCAGATTTCTCTGTCTCGTTTGCAGTCAGTTTCCTCTGTCAGAACAGTCTCTGATGGTAATTTCCACGTTGGCTGTTACCATCTCAGCTCGACATCTGCGGCTTAACCCTTGCTACAACCATGACAACAACAAGTGGTGGCCAAAGAGCGTTCTTACAGTGAAGAGCATTGACTTCAGCTCGGGGGGTGGAAGAAAGTCACTATCTTTGCAGGGTCTGCCTGTTGGTTCTCGTTAGAAAGTCAGCCTATTTATATTTTTCCCTGCAGGGAAAGCTGAAATTCCTGTGCTAGTCACCCTCTGCTGTAACAGTTAGATGAAGACACTCATGCAAGAAAGTAGGAATTCACATAACTATGCTGAGACTTTTGTCACTGATAAAGTAAAACAAAGAGTTTGTGGGGTTTTTTTTAACATTTCCTGGCTCGTGTCAGCGCTGTACTGATATGGACTTGGGCATTTAGACAGCAGGAGCACTACTGCCTTCAAAGGAGGGGAAGAAAGAGGACACAAAGTTGAACATAAGAACTTCCATTTAAACACGAGGAGGAACCTCTTTCCTTTGAGGGTGGCAGAGCCCTGGCAGAGGCTGCCCAGAGAGGTGGTGGGGTCTCCATCTCTGGAGACATTCTGAACCCACCTGGACATGTTCCTGTGCAACCTGCTGTGGGTGGACCTGCTCTGGCAGGTGGATTGGACTAGATGATCTCCAAAGGTCCCTTCCAACCCCATGTCATTCTGTGATTCTGTGAAAATGTGGCTGGGAAGAGACTGAGTTCTGAAGTGTCACAAGGTGACAAGTGACAAGTGACTTGTCCCCATCCCTGACTGTGTTTAAGAGTAGATTAGATGTGGTGTTGAGGGATCTAGTGTAGGGGAGAACTTGTAGAGTAGGGCTGATGGTTGGACTTGATGATCCCAAGGGTCTCTTTCAACCTAAATGATTCTATGATTCTATGATTCTAAGGTGTGAGCAGCTTGACACTTGGGGTGAAGGACCAAGAGACAGATGGAGGATGTGGAGCAGTAGCTCCTGATGGTCTGAACGTGGCAGGGTGGTGCAAATGAGCCTACACATCACCTCTGGAGAGGGACAGAAAGCCAGGGATGACAGGGAGTGGGGTGGCTGGGAACAGATGCCCTGGAGATGAGGAATCCTGAGGACGCTGCATTGTGGAGACAGGATGAAAGCTAGTCACTCACCGTATTTTAGCCTGCAATCGTTATCAATAGTTTCTAGGCTAATATACTAATTCCATCAGTCTTACTAAAGAAAAAACTAGGCCCTGAAGAGCTTACTATGTCAAGAATTACTACATTTATTTCTAAAATGTGGTTCCTTGTCAGACTGCTGACCTTTGAGGACTGGTGTACAACCATGGCAGGAGAAACGCTCTTCCGTGGGATCAGATACAGTGGGAATTTCACCCAGTTCCTCTAGGAAAGCTAATACCAACCAGTAGACAGGCCATCCAGAATGCTAAGATAACTGGATATCTACCAGTGGATATATCTGCCTCATGAAAGAGGATGGAATTAGGAAAAATGAAGAAACAAGTGGGTAGGCCTAGATAAAAACAAGAATAAGGAAAGAAAAAAGAAAGAGTAAGGATGGAATGATAAGGGAGAAGGATTTTTCTCTCAAGGCAGAGAAGAGAATGGAGAAGGCCAAAAAGAGACAAAGGAAACATTAAAGATGACAAAATGGGTTAAGGAACGAAGATGTAGAACCTCAGGCCTCTGTGTTTTGTGTAGCCCTGCGTGTGTGTTATGCAAATAGACTGTTTTGCATATGTAAGAATAATTACAACCATCAGTTTACAGAAGACATTAGAAGTGCTGGATAATAGTTTTTTTGAATTAAAATCTGTGTTTATCTACCAGAAGAGCTTTCCACACATATGACTTTGCCTGTAGGACCCCATTACTGCCCGAGAAGGGTCCATCTCCTGGGGATAACCAATTTGGCCTCCAATGGCTCATGCAATTTACAGTGGTTTTGATGAACCAGCAAATTGGATAATAACATGATTTAGGGGCAGAGATTTTTCAAATACAGGGTTCTGTGGATGGATCTAATGGCTCCTCTACACACAAACGCTACTCCAGAGCAAAGTATGAGCTTAAAGAAGGAACAGCTCTTCCACAATAATTCCTTCCACTACCTGAAGGGAGCCTACAGGAGATCTGGAGAGGGTCTGCTGATCAGGGTGTGGAGCAAAAGGACAAGGGGTGATGGTTTTAAATTAAAAGAGGGGTGATTTAGATTAGATCTCAGGAAGAGATTCTTTGCTGTGAGGGTGGTGAGACACTTGCCAGAGTTGCCCAGAAGATGTGGAACCCCCATCCCTGGAGGTGTTCAAGGCCAGGCTGGATGGGGCTTGGAGCAACCTGGTCTGGTGGGAAGTGTCCCTGCCCAGGGCAGGGGGTTGGAACTGGATGGTCTTTACGGTCCCTTCCAGCTCAAAACACGCTATGACTCTATGATCACAAATGTGTGTAAAGACACCAGCTGGAGCTGAAGCTAGTATTTTCCCAGTTCTTAGTTTAATCCACTTCCAGTGTGTTCAGTGTAATGATTCCTATAGTGGTCCCTTCACACAGAGGCTCTTAAAAATGGAATGTTAATCGTTGTTCAGCTGAGCTGGTTTTAGCTGGTGCCTTACAGGGGGAAAGCCCAGTGTCCAAAACATCACACCTATCCCAGCTTGTGTGCCCAGGCCTGGCTGGCTTTTGTTTCTAAACACTCACAGCTAATCTGTGGTACAGATACTGGTATGAATATGGTGTGAAACTGGTATGTATTGGATGAGCAAAGAATATGTGACAGAGGAGGAGAGGCACACAGCAGCTCTGCTGAAGGCCCACATGGTTTTCAGTCGTACTAAATGCTGAAGTAGGCCCTGAGACTCCTGTGCTAAATAAAAGGAGGTAAATAACGTTGTGTTTCACACTGCAAGCACACACATTTGAAGAAAAAGCCAAAAAGGGGTAAAGTAGCGAAGTTACTGGCACGGCGAGTGCTCAGGAACCGCACTCTAATTATGAGGAGATGAAGAAAACGAGCAGTTCAGGATGAAACACACCATATGTCCTTCTGGTAACAGCACAGTGAGACACCACATAAACAACTGTCTTACCACCCCCTGCTGAGGTCTCATCTTTCAGGCCTCAGTTAGGGGCTTCACCCCTAACTTCATATTTCCTGGAATTTTACTGTTTTTTTTTCCCATAATTTTAGCACTACTATCGTGGAGCTTTGATCTTTGGAACTCTTTGTAATATGTTTGTCAAAGACTGAAATATTTTGTAGTTAAATAATTTAATAACCAACATGCAGCAGGACTCCAGGTCTGGTTGTGGAATACTTATAGAAGGCATTTTTAAGGACAGAAGGTGTATTTTGTCCATTTAACACAGCCATACCAAGTAAATACTCACAGTTTACCAGTAGATTTGAAAGTGTTTCATGCTGAGTACATCACCCAGTTTCTTGCCAACAAAGTCCCCCCCCCTCCCCAATTAAATACTGCTTTCTCTTTTCTCATCACAATTAACAAATTCCCTATCTTTAGCGAGTTATGAGCTTGTAGCATTGCTGGCATTTCTGTCATTGTCACTATATAAAATTGCCATTCCCTGGCACGGACTTTTTCATAGAAACATAGAATCATTTAGGTTGGAAGAGACCCTTGGGATCATCAAGTCCAGCCATCATCCCTACTCTACAAGTTCTCCCCTACACCAGATCCCTCAACACCACATCTCATCTACTCTTAAACACAGTCAGGGATGGGGACTCCACCACCTCCCTGGGCAGCCCATTCCACTGACTGACCACTCTTTCTGGGAAAAACTTTTTCCTAATGTCCAGCCTAACCCTACCCTGCTGCAGCTTGCAGCCATTCCCTCTTGTTCTGTCGCTAATTGCCCCTGAGAAGAGACCAGCACCAACCTCTCTACAATGCCCTTTCAAGCAGTTGTAGAGAGGGATGAGGTCTCCCCTCATAGAATACTTGTCTTCAAGCTCTTCTTTAAGAGTAGATTGGATGTGGTGTTGAGGGATCTGGTGTAGGGGAGAACTTTTAAAGTAGGGCTGATGGTTGGACTTGATGATCCC
>VZTM01004866.1:50846-61338 GCA_013400555.1 Jacana jacana | reverse complement strand
GGGGCCAGCGTGGGGGGGGGTGGGGAATGAAAAAAATAAATCAACAAGAATCAGTGACTACAGCATGTGGCAGGAGTCTCTGCTGACATTTGCAGAGCTTTGTGGCAAGAAGCATCCAAGGGCAAGAAAATCACAAAGTAATGAACTCTGAAGCACGGGGAAAAAGAATTACACGTGCACAGACTTCAATGTGGTCAAGCCCAGCGTATTTATATTGCAACAGGCATCACTGCTGAATTAAGGAATAGGCTCAAGACCTTTACTCGGTGACATAACTGTCCCTTCCCCTGGAAAAAGAGAAAAAAAAGTCAGTTGAGGGCACTTATTTTTGACAGAGAGCGGGTGTGACGGTGAGCTGACTCTGCCCCTCTCTGAAAATGGCACCAATTGTACCTCAGAGTGAAACTGGATAAACTCAGAGAGAAACTGCTTCCACTGAGAGTGGGGGTTTGAGAGAAATTACTTCCACTGAGAGTGGGGTTTGGGGAGAAATTACTTCCACTGAGGGTGGGGTTTTGGGAGAAATTGCTTCCACTGAGAGTGGGGTTTGGGGAGAAGTTACTTCCACTGAGTGTGGGGTTTGGGGAGAAATTACTTCCACTGAGGGTGGGGTTTTGGGAGAAATTGCTTCCACTGAGAGTGGGGTTTTGGGAGAAGTTACTTCCACTGAGGGTGGGGTTTTGAGAGAAGTTACTTCCACTGAGAGTGGGGTTTTGGGAGAAGTTACTTCCACTGAGGGTGGGGTTTTGTTCTGTTTGTTTTGTTTTGATTTTTTTTTTAAAGTATCCTCTCCATGTTGCTAATAGATCTTCTTAAACATAAATTATTTAAGGAGGCTTATCTTTAAAATGCTACCAGAATTATGACTAGAAAACATATGAATCACTGCTGTTCCGTAGCACAATTAATTTTCATTGCTGTGTTTGTGACCTACTTACACAGACCGCAAACACTAATCTCACTGGATAATTAAAAGAGTGTAAATATCATTTGTCCAGTCCCCAATGATTTGTTTCAGAAATCCACTGAGCTCTCCACAGTAAACCTGCAGATAAGAAATCCTCAGTTACATATAGGCTTTAATTATCACACCCCGCTAATGGGTCTTAATACTGGGTTTCATATTTTACACTGAGAATAATACAAACTGTATTTAATGTGCAATTAAATATTTTCACCCATGGATTTATTTCCCTCTCTGTAGCATTCTGATGCAGCAGGATGCAGATAGATTGTACAAAATAAATGTATTTATAGATCCATAGAATCATTTAGGTTGGAAGAGACATTTGGGATCATCAAGTCCAACCATCAGCCCTGCTCTACAAGTTCTCCCCTACACCAGATCCCTCAACACCACATCTAATCTACTCTTAAAGAAGAAGAGCTTGAAGACAAGTATTCTGAGACCTGCTAGCCTTTCATGAGCATGAAAAGCATTGTACAAGATCAAGACCTGCCATGGAGATACCTTCCCAAACTTCCTGGTGGACAGCAGGATGACCATGAGCCAGCACTGTGCCCTCATGGCCAAGAAGGCCAATGGCATCCTGGGGTGTGTTAGAAGGGGGGTGGTCAGTAGGTCATGNGTGAGGGTGAGGGAACACTGGCAGGGGCTGCCCAGGGAGGTTGTGGAGTCTCCTTCTCTGGAGACATTCCAAACCCACCTGGAGGCGTTCCTGTGTGACCTGCTCTGGGTGTTCCTGCTCCAGCAGGGGGATTGGACTGGGTGATCTTTCAAGGTCCCTTCCAACCCTTGAGATTCTGTGATTCTGTGATATCTGTTGCTCAAGAACAGCAATGCTGTGGCAGCTCCAATGACGTTTTAGATGTCTTTGATCCCTGTTGTGGATCTTGAAGTGAAGATTTCTGAGCCAGGCGGATCACACACATCGGGTGGGAATAGCTTTTCTGTAGGTTTTTAGTGTTGCAAACACTGAAGAACCGTTCCCAGGGAGGCCTCGGTCCATTGCACGTTACTCAGAGGATTTCAGGATGCCACAGCTGTATAAATCCTTTAATTAAAATTCCTCTGTGCACGTTTGAGGATGAGCTATGGTGCTCTTGATGCAGGTGGGCTGGTTCACTGTTCTTTCCATCTCCTACTCAAAACCTCACCGGCTTTGCCGGGTGACAGCAGACACCTCTGCTACCGAGGCTGCAGTTCTTGGCTCCTTTTTGAATTCCTGCATAGTCATATATCTCCCTGACAAGGATATACCTGCTGCCTTCTGTTTGATGGCTCTGCCACTGATGGATTCCTTCTCCCAAACCCAGCAAGGAAACCCTTCCAACCCAAATGAAGATCAATCGCATTGCACCTGAAGTTTTGATAAATACTTTTGATCATCCAATAATGACTAATTGCTCCAGGAGAGCACAGTAATTCTGATGACATTCATTTATCAAACAAGGGAGACGAGAAACTTGGACCTTTATAGCAAAGTCAGCCATCCCACTTTATCAACTATATTTTATTTCGTACAGTGTAGGTCAGCAAAGAGAGCCTCTCCTACCCTGTTCAAATCAATAGGTAAACTTCTCTGAAGGCTAAGAGTGAGCACAATGTGAATGTTAGGGCAAATAATGCTCCTTGTCTACCTGGTCTCTGTCTTCATCCTCTTCATTTGATGTCTGAAGGAGACTACCAAGAGACTTTAAGAAGAAACAGACGAAGCACATTGTAAATTATAGAAGCTGTTTCCACAAACAGTGAGCTTCTTGGGCTTTTTGCTGCCTTCTGAAACCCACCCAGCTAAAATAATCATGTGTAGTTCATGATAGGCCCATGGGAAGATGAATCCCCATGCATGGAAAGCAGAGCTGGCAGCTGCACGCCCCACAGTTGCTGAAATCATAAAATGATAGAATGGTTTGGGTTGGAAGGAACTATAAAGATCATTGAGTTCCAACCCCCCTGCCATGGGCAGGGACACCTCCCACCAGACCAGGTTGCTCCAAGCCCCATCCAGCCTGGCCTTGAACACTTCCAGGGATGGGGCAGCCACAGCTTCTCTGGGCAACCTGTTCCAGTGTCTCACCACCCTCACAACAAAGAATTTCTTCCTAGTATCTGATCTAAAATTCCCCTCTTCCAATTTAAAGCCGTTACCCCTTGTCCTGTCACTCCACTCCCTGACAAGAGTCCCTCCCCAGCTCTACTGTAGCTCCCTTCAGATACTGGAAGGCTGCTCTAAGGTCTCCCCAGAGTCTTCTCTTCTCCAGGCTGAACAAGCCCAGCTCCCTCAGCCTGTCTTCATCAGAGAGGTGCTCCAGCCCTCTGAGCATCTTTGTGGTCCCCCGCTGGACCCGTTCCAACAGTTCCATGTCCTTTCTATGTTGAGGACTCCAGAGCTGGAGACAGTACTCCAGGTGGGGTCTCACAAGGGCAGAGTAGAGGGGTAGATGCAGCCCAGGGTGTGGTTTTCTTTCTGGGCTGTCAGTGCACACTGCCAGCTCGTGTTGAGCTCCTCATCCACCATCACTCCTAAGTCCTTCTCTGCAGGGATCCTCTTAGTCCATTCTCCCATGTCTCAGATATGGGCCTCTCACCAGCTGTCTCTGACTTTGAGGGACCTGGCCAAAGTAATGCCAGAGTTCTCCTAGCCTTATGCTGGAAAGGTGGGACCCACCTACTCTTCCAACTGGTTTTGCCACACAGTACAGGTCGCCCTTCAGCTGCAGGATCCAGGCTGACCTGCAGAACAAAAAGGGCAGCCACAGAGGCAAGGTTCTGAAACACTGAATAAACAAGGATGTTACCCAGACCCAAATATGGTGTCACTCTGGAGGACATTCTTACAGTTCTCTTCCAGTGACACAGGGTAAATGTGCCTCTGTCCTCTCTGAAGGTGTCAGTGAACCAAAGGGAGGGAGGGAGTATCAAAGGGCACTCTGTGGGCTGTGTAAAACATCTGGTACAGCTCTTCTCTCCCTTAGATGGACACGGTGGTGGCTGAAGGTGATACATCGGTCCATAAGCTGCTGCCTTAGCTCATGCTGTGGGTTCCTGTTCCATACTGAGCTCTAGCTCCGGGACCTAAGAAGCAAACATACTACTTATTCTGTCATATCCATGCAAAATAATGACTTATTTCAAACGGTAACGCTCTGCAGACAGTGGGGTGACGATATATTAGTTACCATGGAAAAACCGAGCAGGCCTGGAAGATCAGAACCCTCGGGCATAGGAAGGAACGGGTGATTGTCTCTTTGGTCAGCTCACCAGTGAATTTCATGCTGTCTCCTTGCACATCTTTGTGTAGCTTCCACTCAGGAACCGACTTAGCTGATACCTACAGGATTTCATGCTTTACTGAGGGACAGGTGAAATGCTGTCAGTTTTAGGGTGATAGCCATGAAGGCTGGAAGCCTCAGAGACAGACCTACTTTGCTTTGAAGGGAGAAAAAATTGCACTTGACCTCCTCCTTTGTGTAGAAACTGCCTTTGGAGCCAGCTGGCCGTAGTACCCAGTGCTCCATCTTCATCTCAGCAGGCTCTGCAGAGGTTTGAGCTGCCGCCGGCACTTAGAAAGTCTGAGTGGGATTTCAGGGGCTGTGGATTGTTGTCCCCCTGGAGGTCAAATCCTTGGAAGAGAGGAGCATCTATAGCAAGGATGCTTTAGGGGTGTGTGCATACATCACACGCAGGGCTATCTTTGTTACATCTTGATAATATATTGGCCACTTTTGCTTTAAGCAGTAGCTGATGTGAACTTAACTCGTCCCAAGGCGGTTCTCAAATTGAGCTCTATATACATAGGTATATAACTCACTTGTTACCATCAGTGCCAGAGAGCATACTGATGAATGCATTCAGATTCTGAGACTTGGGTTTTACTTTCTAAGGTCGCTGGTTATTATTCTGGCAAATCTTCATGGCATTAAGAATACTGCTCCCCAGAGAGCAATCTATAAAAGCCCCAGTGTCATCCTTGTTAAGAGGATGTTGATCCCATAGGAAGTGTAGCAGGGAACAAAGAAGGAAAAAAATAATGCATGTGTGAATATTCCTGTTATAATTCCTATATAATTCCCAACTTAATGACAGAGAAGTAAACAGATAATACTGGTTGACCTAACGGCTCTAATGGATGCTTGGTAGAGTGGCAATAGCCTCATCTGGTGGCTCAGAGTGATGGAGCTGAGTGGCTGTTACCCTCTTGGTCATCCCTGTTCTCTGGACAGAGAGAGACTTTACACACCTGGTTCTTTCTTAGTTTGGCCAATGTAGTGATTCCTGATGAGCCAGACAGCAAGGCTAAAGAAGCCAGGTAAAGATTTGGGGCTTAGAACATCTCTCTTTGGAGGAAAGGCTGAGGGACTTGGGTCTTTTTAGTCCAGAGAAGTGAAGACTGATTTGGGATCTGATCAACACCTATAAATACTTCAAGGGTGGGTGTCAAGAGGACGATGCCAGTCGTTTTCCAGTGGAGCCCAGTGACAGGACAAGAGGGAACTGGCACAAACTTGAACATAGGAAGCTCCATCTCAACATGAGGAGGAACTTCTTTCTTTTGAGGGTGACAGAGCTCTGGTAGAGGCTGCCCAGAGAGGTGGTGGAGTCTATGTCTCTGGAGACATTCAAAACCCTGCCTGGACACATTCCTTTGGGCGGACCTATTCTGGTAGGTGGTTTGGACTCATGATCTCCAGAGAGTCCTTCCAGCTCCGAATCATCCTGTGGTTCTGTGAAGATTTGGGTGGGAACACAGTGTGAGGGCTGTTTCTCAGACTCCCCTTGCTGATGCCAGTTTTACCTTGGAAATCAACAGCTTTTACATACTAATGGCTACTGCACCCTCAAGCGTTTACTTTATTATGTAGGATATAGACCATCTGGATCCTTGGATATAAACCAATATCTTGGTTTACAACAAATGAAATGATAATAAAGACCATCGTCCCCGTGTTGTGGTTTAACCCTGGCCAGCAGCTAACCACCAACTGAGCTGCTCTCTCACTCCTTCTCTCTCCCTGCCATGGGATGGAGGCAGAATTGGAAAGGTAAAAGTGAGAAGGAAGCTCATGGGTTGAGCTAAAAACAGTAAGGAAAAGAGGAAAAAAAAATTAACGAGGAGGAAGTAAAATAAAACTGAGAAAGACAAATTATGAACTGAAAACAGTTGTCCACCACCAACCAACCAGCTGGTGGGAGCTGACTGTAGTGAGGCAGAGGATGACAGTGACACCATTATTATTTTAATGGGGTTTTTTTTGCACTGGTTTTGGGTTTGGTTTGTTTTGGTTTGTTTGTTGAAGTGCTGCATTTGTGTGATGGAGAAGCAGAAACGGAATTGGCTGGACCCACCTTCTTTAAAGTGCCACTGGCACCGTGGCAGTTTGCTCCTGCTCTGCAAGAGCTCTTTCCTGTCGGAGTAGCAGCTATAGCTGTGATGAGCCTGTGCTAGAATGACCAGCAGGTAACAGTGGAAAGAGCTTATCAGAGGAGGAGAGGGATTTCTGAGCGGGTTAGGCTGCTCAGCCTGTGCCAAGGTATTACACCAGGAAGACTGTGGTTCAGTACAAACCACTGAAGAGTTATTTATGTCTCCCTCTTCCCAAGGGAAAGGACAACATATGGATTGTGAGACACTGTACCTTATGTTCTCAGTCTGTGAGGCGGTTTGCTTAGCTTTCTGGAGCTGTAAAACATCTCACTTGCTCTAGTCTTTGCATTGTTCTTCTTAGCCCAGCCTTCTAAAGATCCTCATTCTGGCATTCAGCACCCAATTCCCTTTGCTCCTCTGGAGGCACATCCTCTTCATTTTCTTAGTCTGTTCTGGTTTAAAAACACACCCACACACCCATGTTTTAAACCCACGTTTGGGTTTAAAGAAACCCCAAAGGACCTTTTTTAACCTGTATTATATATAATATAACTTAACCTATATAACCCTTCATATTAACACTCATATCGTTCTGCCCGAGCCTGGACCATAGCTCGTGCTTCGTGACTGCTTTCTGTGTGCCTGCTTCTGGGGTTTAAAAGACTCCACAACTCCCTGTTTTTAATTTTCACACTTCAGCAGTCAGGTTGTTTGGCATTAACCTTTCTGTTGAACGACACTCCCTGCCGGTGACAGCTCTGCATGCAGGGGGACAGCCTTCCTTAGCTCCTTGTTTCAGACATTATTTTAACCGCATTAACGTTATCTTCAACAGAACCACTGGCTACTCTGGTCTCAGAGGGGAGTGCTTCTCACCTTGTTCTTCTGATAAATATTTAAGCTCATAGCTATCCAGTTGCAGCTCAGAATTTCTTACTGCAAGAGGTTCCTGTCAACGCACGTGAGACGATTGCCTTCCCAAACAGCGCAACTCAGGCCAAGGATGGGAATCAGCCAAACCCAGTGCATAGTTGTCTGCAGTGCAGATAAACAAATTCATGCCAGCCTTAGACCATGGCCTTGCTTCTGGAATTGTCCTTCCAGATTTTTCATTCAGCTATGTTTTGATAATATCTTTTTGTTAACCTCCCATTGATCCTTCTTCTCGGCTTAGGTCTATTTCTCCTTGCGTAGCATGGTTCTGCCCGGTGCTCTAGATTTTTCCCTGTCTAGGTATCCCATAGCACAAACATAACATTTCATTGCTTCAAGGACTTAGGAACAATCAATCCATTCCATGCCAACAAAACTCTAAGGAGATTATAATCAATGATGTGTCACATAGAACAACCAGTATCACAAACTGCTGTTACTGGAAATTCTCATTACGTTGTGGCTTTCACAATGACCACCCCGTCATAAAGGCAGAAAACCTGCTCTGTGCCTTTCCCTTTCCTTTGGCAAACCAAAATCCTGCCACTCTATATCACAGAATCATGGAATCATTCAGGTTGGAAGAGACCCTTGGGATCATCGAGTCCAACCATCAGCCCTACTCTACAAGTTCTCCCCTACACCAGATCCCTCAACACATCTCATCGACTCTGAAACACATTCAGGGATGGTGACCACCACCTCCCTGGGCAGCTCATTCCAGTGACTGACCACTCTTTCTGGGAAGAAATCTTTCCTAATGTCCAGCCTAACCCTACCCTGCTGCAGCTTGCAGCCATTCCCTCTTGTTCTATCACTAATTACCCGTGAGAAGAGACCAGCACCAACGTCTCTACAATGCCCTTTCAAGCAGTTGTGGAGAGCGATGAGATCTCTCCTCAGCCTCCTCTTCCTCAAACTAAACAGTCCCAGCTCCCTCCATTGTTCCTCATAAGATTTATGCCCCAGGCCCTTCACCAGTTTCATTGTCCTCATTGTGCTGCACTCACTCCAGCACCTCGAGATCTCTCTTGTGTTGAGAGATATGTCTTTCTCACCCCTCTTCATCCCCCCTACCATGAGCTGCTGCCTAAGGAAAGCTTGTCCTCAGCCAGACTATGAGGCAAACTGGTCAGCATCCTCTGTTGCTGCTGATGGCCAGTAGTATATGAGTGAGGAGAAATGGCAAGAGCAGGACATATACAGCATCAGACATTCCTGAGAATACCCTCAAAGCCTTCTGCAATCAATAGTCTTTTTCTGGAGACAACCATAGAGCTTCTGTTTCCCATATTTTACCTCGTTGTGCAGCACTGGAACCGTATTCCCAGCAGAAGCTGATAGAATCTCCCGTAGCTGGCAGTGCAGCTGGCTTTGTGCAGCACACACTCTTCACACTAGGCAGACTTTGGTTTTCTGCTGTTTCACCCCCCCTTACCTGCAAGCTTTCGTGAAATGGCTTCTTTCTGACAGGTATGAGTGGGAGAGTGTCCCCCCAGCACCCCGTCCCCCCATCACAATTCTGTTCCTTGTGTATTCAGAGTTTATGTTGTACAGACGTTTCTTCACAGTGCTTATTCGTGCCCAGATGTTGCATGTTTCTGTAAGTTCTGGACAGTCAGATTGCTCTGCAAAACTTGCAGCTGCTCTGATCAGACATTCTGCTGGTTTTCACTAAAGACTATCACAGAATCAGGGGTTTGTCAGAGTTGGAAGGGACCTCTGGAGATCACCCAGTCCAGCTCCCCTGCTAAAGCAGGGTTTCCCAGAGCACATCACTCGGGGCTGCATCCAGGAGGGGCTTGAAGTTCTCCAGAGAAGGGGACTCCACACCCTCCCTGGGCAGCCTCTGCCAGGGCTCTGACACCCTCACCACAAAGAAGTTTTTCCTCATATTTGAAAGGAACTTTCTATGTTCCAGGTTCTGCCCATTGGCCCTTGTCCTACCACTGGGAACCACTGAAAAGAGTCCAGCTCCATCCTCCTTCAACCCACCCTTTAAGCACTTGTAGACACGGATAAGGTCTCCCCTCAGACTTCTCTTCTCCAGGCTAAAGAGCCCCAGCTCTCTCAGCCTTTCCTCATCAGGGAGATGCTCCAATCCCTTAATCATCTTTGATGCCCTACGCTGGACTCTCTCCAGTATTTCCTGGTCTCTCTTGAACTGGGGAGCCCAGAACTGGATCCAGTGTCCCAGTTGAGGTCTCACCAATGCAGAGTAGAGGGGGTTCTATGGTTTGGCTCTTTGATGGATGGAAATACAGTCTGTGGAAGCAAATTTGCAGCGTGTGCTCCTGTGCCAAGCTCTGCCTTTTCCTCATATAGACAGAGCTCAAGATAGATAAAAATGGATCTTGATCCTCCAGGGGAATTGCTCCACTCAGGATGACACCTCCTCAAGGGCTGTGCATCCTCTCACTCAGCACTTTCTACCTGTTCTGAAGCTACTCCTACTCCTGCCTTTACATCATTATTATTTTAAACTCACTGTGGATCAGGAAGGGAAATAGTCTTGCAACCTTTGTGTGCCTTGGTTTCCCATGCTGTACATGTGAACCGTGAAACTGGGTGCAACTTCAAAGGCAGATTTATAGAACAGGCTGTTTCAGTTGGAAAGGAGCTACAGTGATCATCTGGCCCAACTGCCTGAGCACTTCAGGGCTGACCACGCTGCAGCATGTGGTTAAGGGCATCGTCCAAATGTATTTTAAATGCTGACAGGCTTAGGGCATCCACCTCCTCTCTAGAAAGCCTCTTCCAGTGTTTAACCACCCTCTCGGTAAGGAAATCCTTCCTAAAGTCCAGTCTGAACCTCCCCTGGTGCAGCTTTGAACCATTCCCATGTGTCCTATCCCTGGATACCAAGCAGGGGAGATCAGCACCTCTAAGTATCTCACGCAGCGTAGTTTATCGATATTGATATGAAAAAAGGGAAACTGGGTGCCAGTGCTGCATACACTATGCTGTTATTAAACTTACTTTTCTATTCTCCTGTTAAGTGTTGTGCTTATTCAGATAGCACTCTTTGTAGAACACCTCGATCACCCCGATCAGCGCACCAATGCATCACAAAAAGAGAGCACAAGCCTTTCCAGAGCTGTTGCTCACAGCTGGTTGAAGCAAGGAGTAAAGAATGATGCTCCTCGGTCCTCTCTGTCACCAGCTCCTATTCCTTCCTTCCTTCCTTCCTTCCTTCCTTCCTTCCTTCCTTCCTTCCTTCCTTCCTTCCT
>VZTM01004866.1:6366-45871 GCA_013400555.1 Jacana jacana | reverse complement strand
TGATCCCAAGGGTCTCTTCCAACCTAAATGATTCTATGATTCTAAGAACCTACATCTCTAAGCATCATTAATTACATTATAAAGCGTGGTCTTTAATGACTTTTGGAAACAGAAAGAAAGAAAAGAAAAAAGCAATCAAAGCCAGTATGTGGTTTTAGTCCTCATTACTAGAACCTAGAACTTCCTATAAATGATGTGGGGATAAATGAAATGAATCAATGCGATCGCTATTAAGGTGTGTCACGGGCAGATATTTACATTACTCTCCTCTTACCACCTTCCCCTCCCTTAGAAGATGGCTTTCTCAATTATGAAGAAATACTGGAAACTGAAAGATTCAACCTGTGGGACGTTTCCGTGGGGTCAGGAATTTCCAGCGGGCACACTCTGAAAATAAGGAAGCGGAGGGGATTCCTTAGCCCAACCAGCATCCATCTCTGCTGGACAAGGAACCCAGCTTTCCGTGGCATTCCTGGGGGTAAAAGGGGAGCAGACATCAAGGGGCACAAGACTCGCAAAGGCTGAGCTTGCTTTAAGTGAGCACCGAGGTTTTCCTCGAGCCATCTTTCCTCACAAGGCAGCGGTTTCCCGTAGCGGGAGGGATGGCGATCAGGAGAGACATGCCTGGGTTTCCAGCTGATTTCCTCGCAGCCCATATGTTTCTCGGCAAGAGGGAAGAACCGGCTCATTATTCAGAATATTGAAAGCTGCCCAGATTCATCACTCAGTTCTTCAGGAAAGGCTTTATCATCTGTGCTGCGAAGGGAGCTCAGCTCCAGCCTGAGTTGTCTGTTTCTTTCACAGAACGATGGACTCTTCATGGTTGGAAGGGACCTCTGAGATCGAGTCCAACCATAAAAATGAAAAAGAAACCCCCAAAACCATCAAAAAACCCCCAAACCACCACCACACACTGACAACACCACACCCCAAACCCCCCACCATATAAACCACCACCACACCCAACAATCTCAGGCACTAGAGCATGCCCTGAAGTGCCACATCTACACGTGTCTTCAGTACCTACAGGGATGGTGATTCCACAGCCACCCTGGGCAGGCCCTGCCAGTGCCTGACCACTCTGTCACTAAAGTCACTCTTCCTAATGGCTAATCTGAACCTCCCCTGACACAACTTCACACCATTTCCTCTGGTCCTGTTGATATCCCTTGGGAGAAAAGGCCAGCACCCACCTCTCTGCAACCTCCTTTCAGGCAGTTGTAGAGGGCAATGAGGTCTCCCCTCAGCCTCCTCTTGCCCAAACTAACCATGCCCAGTTCCCTCAGCCTCTCCTCACAGGACTTGGTCCTCTAGAGCCCTCACCAGCTTGGTGGCTCTCCTCTGGACACACCTCTGGTCCTTCTTGTAGTGAGGGGCCCAGAACTGAACATGATACTCAAGGTGAGACCTCACCAGTGGCTAGTACAGAGGCACCATCACTTCCCTACTCCTGATGGCCACACTATTCCTGATACAAGCCAGGATGCTGTTGGCCTTCTTGGCCACCTGGGCCCACTGCTGGCTCATGGGGTTGTTCTCTCAACCTCTCTTTCATCCCTTCAAATTCAACTGAGTGAGCCCCAGTCAGCTTAACAGCAATGAGCTAATGGCTCTACACCCAGGAGAAGACACTGACGCCTACATTTCACACCACCTCCTGTGCCATACCCTTGTGAACGCCGAGAAACTTCGCCGTGAAACAAGGCAGCAGAGATGCAGGCTCAGGGAGCAAGAGCCAGGTGTTCACCCGGTAGATAAACCTTCACCGAGGCTTCTGTCAAACTGAAGGCCTAGCTAAAACGGCCCAAGCACTACAAAATCATTAGGGTTAGGCAAAAGAAGCTGGAAATGGAGATGGACTGTTTATATACATCCTGGGGTGCATCAGGAAGAGTGTGACCAGCAGGTGAAGGAAGGTCATCCTTCCCATCTCCTCTGTCCTGGTGAGGCTCCATCTGGAGTCCTGTGTCCAGTTCTGGGCTCCCCAGTTCAACAAGGACAGGGAACTGCTGGAGAGGGTACAGCAGAGGAGCACCAAGATGATGAGGAGCCTGGAGCATTTCTCTTACAAGGAAAGGTTGAGGGACTTGGGTCTTCTTTTTAGTCTGGAGAAGACTGAGGGGGGATCTGATCAACACCTATAAACACTTGGGTGTCAAGAGGAAGGGGCCAGGCTTTTTTCAGTGGTGCCCAGTGACAGGGCAAGAGGGAACAGGCACAAATTTGAACATTGGAAGTTCCATCTCAACATAAGAAGGAACTTCTTTCCTTTGAGGGTGGCAGAGCCCTGGCAGAGGCTGCCCAGAGAGATGGAGTCTCCTTCTCTGGGCCTGTGCATTCAAAACATTCAAAACCCACCTGTGCAACCTGCTGTGGGTGAGGCTGCTCTGGCAGGGGGTTGGACTGGATGATCTCCAGAGGTCCCTTCCAACCTCATATCATTCTGTGATTCTGTGATATTATTGGGATTTGGTTTTCTTTAGCAGAATTTTTTATAAATTATGAGAATGACGCATTTTTCTGTGCTTTACAGTCTCAAAGTCCCAAAGGACTTTCAAAGTCCTACCTTCATGCCAGAAACGCTGACCTTTCTCTCCCTAAAATAAGTGAACTTTCCCCACTTTCCTCATGGGTAGGAAAACTGTCATTTTGCTTGATGAAATTCAACTCATACACAGCCTTGGCTATTCTAATTTTTAATGTTTTTAAAAAATTTATTTCCAGGGAAAGTACTACCCCTGGGGGACAGAGATTCTCCATGGTGTCAGTGAAATGCCATGGAGCCTTTAACTTCCACCTGGACAGCCACCGGAGACAAACAGAAAGGACCTTGGGTTTAATGTCTCATCTAAAGGATATTATAATGCGTTGGCCTCATTATTCACAGCAGAAAAGGCCTTTGTCATGGTCAGATGGCTTTAATGTGGTTCGTATGCTACATAAATTCAAACTTGATGGCTCATTTATTTGTTGGATTGCAGCGTTATTCAACCTAAATGAAGCCTTGGTATTTACTAATAATTTGGGCTCTGGCTGTTGTTTACTTAAGCAAGGAGTGTCCACTCTCTCCTCTGGTGTCTGTGTTCAGTTTGGACTCTGCTAATTCAAAGAATATTATGGAGGGGCCCCCAAAAAATTGCAGATAAAATAGCTTTTCATTTTGCAGGCAATTATTTATCCAAGCCTCGAAAGATTAGTATTCCAATATTGCAGTTTCTGACATCAATTTTCTCAGGGTCAGAGAGAGCTCCTCAGACTTCATCCAAGCCTCAAAGTACCCCCACGAGGAAGTGAGTCATCCTCGGGGACATGTGGAAGAAGGGCAAATTGGAGGTAAGAGGAGGTGAGGCGGCTTATTCCACCTCAAGAGAAAGGCACTGACTAAAATGCATCCAGAATCCACATCTGCCTTTTCACCTCAGGACCCTTCTTCCCGTTGAGATGTGACAGTGTTCTTTGATGAAGCTCCACGCAGCAGTCACCAAACTGTGTGGTGACACCACACCAGAAGTGTCCGGAACGCCGAGATTCTCTTCTATTGCCTGAAAAATGAGACTTCATGGCTCTAGTGAGGCACTTTGTAACTCCACAATTGCAGACAGTGTGCATCCTCGCTCCTACCTTACAGAGACAGTCATTTTTGATGTGATTTTAAAAAAAAATCTGAATTTGATAGTGGAATTCTACCTGAACTCTCCAAAGCCAGTTTTAAAACCTCCACCCAGCTGGATAATGGGAGAGCAAACTTCAAATTAAAAATTAGGCATTAAATCAAAAGATAAAGTAAGAATCTTACTGTGGCCACTTCAGATCTAGTCAGAAGCACGAGTAAGCATCCATAACTGAGGCAGAAAAGCACAACTGGAAAGCTGCCCAGCAGAAAAGGACCAGGGGGTGTTGGTGGACATCTGGCTTAACATGGCTGGGCTCACTCATTTGGATTTGAAAGGATGAAAGAGAGGTTGAGAGAACAACCCCAGGAGCCAGCAGTGTGCCCAGGTGGCCAAGAAGGCCAACAGCATCCTGGCTTGTATCAGGAATAGTGTGGCCATCAGGAGTAGGGAAGTGATGATGCCCCTGCATTTGCCACTGGTGAGGCCTCACCTTGAGTATTGTGTTCAGTTCTGGGCCCCTCACTACAAGAAGGACATTGAAGTGCTGGAGCGTGTCCAGAGGACACCAAGCTGGTGAGGGGTCTAGAGAACAAGTCCTGTGAGGAGAGACTGAGGGAACTGGGCATGGTTAGTCCAGAGAAGAGGAGGCTGAGGGGAGACCTCATTGCCCTCCTGAAAGGAGGTTGTAGAGAGGTGGGTGCTGGCCTCTTCTCCCAAGGGAATAACAACAGGACCAGAGGAAATGGTCCAAAGTTGTGTCAGGGGAGGTTCAGATTAGATATTAGGAAGAGTGACTTTAGTGACAGAGTGGTCAAGCACTGGCAGGGCCTGCCCAGGGCGGCTGTGGAGTCACCATCCCTGGGGGTATTGAAGACACGTGTAGGGCGTGCTCTACTGGAGACTGTAGGGAGTGGGTTGTGGTTTTGTGTATGGCTGGATTTGGTGATCTCAGAGGTCCTTTCCTGTGATTTCTGTGATCTCATAACTGGATTGTAATGAACTGAATAAACACAGGAGCTCAAACTGATGAAGAGATTCAGTGGGGCAGGCTCTGTATGAGTAATTCACAGCTGGGGACTGCAGAAATGCACTATAAACACCAAACGCTTATTTATGCCACTAATTACACTTTCAAATTATATACATGGACCAAATTTTATCCCTTTCCCTGTGGATAGAAGTGGGAAATAACTTTAAAACTCGGGGAAAAAAAATCATGGTTCTGGCAGTGAACATGGGCGTTCTTGGGCCAGTTCTCCCAGTCAGGTTTCTAGACTGAAACAGCTGCTGCTTGCTGGATCTCCAGCCAGTTAATAATTTGCCACTCCACCAAATAACTTTTCAAGTGATTTATTAAGCGATTAGGAGTCTGCTCAGACAAATCAAGTGGACATTATTACCACAGGAGCGGTAATTCAGCCCTGTGGCAGCAGGAAAGGTGTACCTGAGAGCACAAAGCACAGGCCTTATTCAATACTTCTCACTTTCCTCTTGGAATCACAACCCACAACCACATTAGCTGCGACTTACCAAGCTGTTTTCCCTTTTCCCTTCCAGCACGGGGCCGTGCCAGCATCCATCCTGGCAGAGGTACTGGGTCTGACTGGGAGGGAGTTAGTTTTCTTCACAGCAGCCCAAGGGGTGCTGTGGTTTGGGTTTTTGACCAAACCAGTGCTGACAACACAGGGATGCTTCAGCTTGTCAGCACAGGAAGGAGATGGACCTGTTGGGATGGNTGTGAGCAACCTGCTGTGGTGGGAGGTGTCCCTGCCCATGGCAGGGGGGTTGAAACTGGATGATCTTTAAGGTTCCTTCCAACTCAAACCATTCCATGATTCTATGATCACAAATGTGACCCATCCTCGGTGCAGTCAGAGAACTTGCTAAGGTGCAGCTCCAGATCTGTTTCGGGACGAGATGTTTCATAACAAGCACAGCAGTTTCCAGGGGAATGACTCAGGCACAGGACTGTTAACAAAATTTGGTAATCCTCTAATAAAACCAGCCAGTCTGTATCTGGCTCCCACCACCAACTACATAACCTTTTGATCCTCAGCTTTAATAACATCTGCAGGTTTGGAGAGTAAAGTCTTGCGAGCGACAACACATCTCATGGGAGGGAAACCTGGAAGCTGGAGATGGAAGAAAGGTTTGTATCAAAATAAAAGGACAAAGAGAATGGATTTTTCTCATTGGTTTTCCCTGCATCAGTGACATATTTCTATGGCTTTATTCTTTTTGCTGAGGGTAGGAAAAACAACCAATCCAAGGACTTTTCATAGAATCGTAGAATGTTCCAGGCCAGAAGGGATGTCTAGGGTCATCTAGTCCGACCTCCCCTCTGTGTCAGCAGGGACGCCCCCAACTAGACCAGGGTTGCCCAGGGTTGCCAAGTATACCCCCAACCCCCAGGTTGCCCAGGGCCTCATCAAGCCTCCCCTTGAATATCTCCAGGGAAGGGGCCTCAGCCACCTCCCTGGGCAACCTGTTCCACTGGTCCACCACCCTCAGAGCAAAGAACCTATTCCTGATATCCAATTTAAATCTGCTCTTCTCCAGCTTGAAGCCAGTGCCCCTCATCCTGTCCCTGCAGACCTTTGTAAACAGACCCTCCCCAGCCTCCCAGTAGCCCCCTTCGGGTACTGGAAGGGGCTCTTAGGTTTCACTGGAGCCTTCTCCAGGCTGAACAACCCCAGCTCCCTCAGCCTGTCCTTGCAGCAAAGGTGCTCCAACCCCCTGAGCATTTTCACAGCCCTCCTCTGGACCCGCTCCATCAGGTCCATGTCCTTCTTCTATTGAGGGCTCCAGACCTCCACACAACGCTCCAGGTGTGCCCTGGAAAGCAACTGGTTTATCCCCTTTCCCTGGAACGGAAAGCCTCCACGTTTATAAAACACCCTGCAGGAGCCTTGTTTTGTAGCAATGTGTGCTGAGCTCTCGGGGGCAGCGCGGGCCGGCGCAGCTCCTTACAGCTACTGGAATGCTACTGAGAACTCCCTGCCCTGTGAGTTGAAAACCCCTTCTGTAGGCAGGTGGCATCCTCAGTCTCGATTACGAATTCACACGCCGGCGCCGGTAACTCACGGTCCCTTCACGTGGTTTTTCACCTCCTCTCCATCCTCTGGCTTTTCTAAGAGGCAAAACCCACCCCGTTTCAGAGATGCTGGAATCCTTTGTGCTGCCGGGTCGGAACTAATGGGATTCCCCTGGTCTGGAATGAGAACGTGCAGCACCATGCTGCATCGCTGTGGAGATCCTAAAACCTGACACCTTTTGCATGGTTAAATGGGAAAAAAAACCAACAAAACAAACTCAAAGAGAAAAAGGAAACAAATTCACATATAAACGGTACTAAGAGTGTCTTCAGAGAGAAGCCACTATTCCTAGAGCTCTCCCAGTGTGCCCAGGTGGCCAAGAAGGGCAACAGCATCCTGGATCAGGAACAGCGTGGTGAGTAGGACTCAGGAGGTGATCGTCCCCCTCTACTGGGCACCGGTGAGGCCTCACCTCAAGTGCTGTGTCCAGTTTTGTGCCTCTCCCTACAGGAAAGACATTTGGGTGCTGGAGCGGGTCCAGAGAAGGACAACAGAGCTGGTGAAGGGTCTGGAGAACAAGTCTGATGAGGAGAGGCTGAGGGAGCTGGGGGTGTTCAGCCTGGAGGAAAGGAGGCTGAGGGGAGACCTTCTCGCTCTCCAAAACTCCCTGAAAGGAGGGTGTAGATGGGGGGGGTTGGTCTCTTCTCCCAAGGAACAGGCAGTGGGACAAGAGGAAACAGCCTCAAGTTGCACCAGGGGAGGTTCAGGTTGAATCTCAGGAAAAATGTTCACACAGAACAGGTTATTAAGGCTTGGAACAGGCTGCCCAGGGAAGGGGTTGAGGCACCATCCCTGGAGGTACTTAGAAGATGGGTTGCCACAGTGCTGAGTGACGTGGGCTAGCGGTGGTGATTTTTTTTAATCAGAATTGGGTTGATGGTTGGACTAGATGACCTGAAAGGTCCCTTCCAACCTGGGCAATTCTGTGATGCCCTTAGAATGGCCCCTGACTTTATTTACTCAGGTGGGAATTAATCTTCCCAGGGGAGGAATTCAGGTGAAAACACGGGCAGAATCTTCAGAGCCTGCACAACATTAATGTTAAAATTCTTTAAGAGGAGAGTCATTTGGAGAGAGAAGTTCAGTTTTGGTCATTTGCATGTAAAGGCTGCTCAGAGATCTGAGCTACTCACCCGATCTCCCTTCAGCTCCTCAACTTCACCTCGAAGCTACACACAGAGCTAAGGTTGGGCAAAGGGACACAACGTGGGCAATGTGTGCTTTGAAATGAAAAAGTCAAAAAAGAAGAAGAAATGAAGATATTTCCATGTAGGGCCCTTGGACACTGAGCTGGAGGAAAGCCTGGTCTCTTCTTGCCTCCTCTCAAACAGCAAACACCTCTTCTGGTTCATGCTATGTAGCAGAAAGGATACAAATTTGATAAAGGGTGAGGGAATTAATGCAAACACAACTAATAACCTAAGTTATCCAATGGATAAAGCATCCCTGCTCTATCCACTGCACAGTTACAGCTTGTAGCCAGACCTGAAGATGAAAGTCCATTAGGTTGGGCCGACAGACCGAGATGGAGTTTCTGAATGCAGCTCTTTAGAAAAGCTTCCTTGCGGTCCATCTCTCCCTCACTCTGACAAAGTGATTTCTTCTCAAGCTATTAAGAGGAAGAATTTAAAGAATTTTTCACATTGGCTGATGGAGGAGTAGTTTGACAGCTGCATGATCTTCTGTTTCCAGGAGGAATTACCCCCCAGAGAGAACAATGTTGTTTCCCGTTGGTATATTTATTTAACTTGAGGTTTTTTTACGGGTAATGCCCTGAAAAGTTGGAAAAGCACATAGCTCCCTTGCAAGAATATTATAAATGGTCGCTTTTCTCAGGCACTAAATATTTGTATTTCTTTAAATAGAAACACCAAGACAAGGAACAGGAGTAAAGAGTGAGCCTCGGCCAGTGACAGATCTCCTGTTTGCTTCTTTCATTTTCAAGGCTTGTTTCATTTTCTCTTCTCTCTGTTTCTCCTTCCAGCCAGTGCAGAAGAGTTCCTCTGTGGGAGGAGGGGCTGCTTGCCATCCAGGACCAGCCCCATGCTGTCCACCCTGGCTAAACCTGCCCAGCCCAGGAGGAAGCCCCTCTCTGGGGAGCACCAGGGCTCCACTGGAGATGGATGGGAAGGATTTCTGCTTTCTAAATGACAGAATTGTCTGTCCAGGTTGGAAGAGACATCTCCAATCATCTAGTCCAACCATCAACCTAACCCTGATGAAAAAAATCCCCATCATTAACCCATCACTCAGCACTGTGTCAACCCATCTTAAATACCTCCAGGCATGGTGCCTCAACCACTTCCCCATTCCAAGCCTTAATAACCCTTTCAGTGTCAACACTTTTCCTGATCTCCAACCTGAACCTCCCCTGGAGCACCTTGAGGCTGTTTCCCCTTGTCCCATCACCTGTGACTTGGGAGGAGAGACCAACTCCCCCGTCTACACCCTCCTTTCAGGGAGTTGTAGAGAGCAAGAGCTCCTTTTCTCCAGGCTGAACACCCCCAGCTCCCTCAGCCTCTCCTCATCAGACTCGTTCTCCAGACCCCTCACCAGCTTCGTTGTCCTTCTCTGGACCTGCTCCAGAACCAAAATGTCCTTCTTGTAGTGAGGGGCCCAACACCTGACACAGCACTGGAGGTGGAACCTCACCAGTGCTGAATAGAGGGGGATGATCACCTCCCAAGTCCTACTCACCACACTGTTCCTGATACAGAATGGTTAGAGTTGGAAGGGACCTTAAACATCATTGAGTTCCAATCCCCTGCCATGGGCAGGGACACCTCCCACCAGACCAGGTTGCTCCAAGCCCCATCCAGCCTGGCCTTGAACCCCTCCAGGGATGGGGCAGCCAGAGCTTCTCTGGGCACATCCCACCTGACCCAGCAGCGCTGCTCACAGCTCTTATGGGTGAAAATCAGGCAATTTCTGTGTGGAGCACATACCATACCATGGCCAAAATCAACGTGAGGAAGGTGCCCTGCGAGCAGGTAACTCCTCCACACCAAGAGATGCCCCTGCTGCTGCCCTGGTGTCCCACCAGCATAGTAACTGGCTCCCAGGCTGGGACCATGGCTCAGGACTGGCAGAATGCGCCCTGAACTGAAGACAAGGATTAGTTTCCCAAGGATCTTGACTGCTTCACCACTCTTTTATTGGCTGTAGCCTCAGCCAGACGTGGAGAAAAACAGTCAGCTCCATCACCTGCCACAGAAGATGTAAAACCTGCATTCTCTGGATGTCATTTTTATGGAGAATCATTCTACCATAAAATCACCGCGAGCGGATCCAACTGCTGGAGACACTAAACAAGGCTACTGCTTGTGACAAAAGGATGCTCTCCTATGCAGCACTGCTTCATCACCTTCAGCTCCAGGCTGGACAAATCAAACGATGTCAAATCGAACAGCAGGGCGATGCAACGGGACAGTGCCATCACACAGCAAACCCACCCACCAACCAACGCTGAAGGCCACAGCAGGGATTGAGAACTTGTGAGCAGAGCCGGGTATGAAGCCCATTGTAAAGCCATGCCTGGTTTTACTAAGCGATCTAGAGAGCCTTGCAGAAGTTGTCCTGATGACTCTGTCTTGTCTGTCTAGCCCAGGAAGCTCTGGGACATCACCCCAAATTCAGGATAGGATGAACAGAAGAGGTTTTGTTTTTAAACAAGTACAATGAAAGGCCACAAAGATGCTCAGAGAGGGCTGGAGCACCTCTCCTACGAGGACAGGCTGAGAGAGTTGGGGTTGTTCAGCCTGGAGAAGAGAAGGCTCCAGGGAGACCGTAGAGCCCCTTCCACTCCCTAAAGGGGCTACAGGAGAGATGGGGACTCATCATCAGGGAGTGGAGCCATAGGATGAGGGAGAATGGTTTTAAACTGAAAGAGGGGAGATTTAGATTATGGATTGGGAAGAAATTCTTTGCTGTGAGGGTGGTGAGGCACTGGAAGAGGTTGCCCAGAGAAGCTGTGGGTTCCCCATCCCTGGAGGGGTTCAAGGCCAGGCTGGATGGGGCTTGGAGCAGCCTGGTCTGGTGGGAGGTGTCCCTGCCCATGGCAGGGGGGTTGGAACTGGATGATCTTCAAGGTCCCTTCCAATTCTCAGCATTCCAGGATTCTACAGGCCTGTGGTCAGGTCACTGTGGACTTTCCTCCCATCAACCGCGGTCAGCTTTAAAGGCCTTTTTTTAACCCGAAAACTAAACCTCAGGTAGTAGGTAACACCAGACTGCAGTAATACACCTGGTTAGTGCTTCGTGACTGCCTTTCAGACCCCAGCTGAATGCCAAATCTCCCTGGCAATTGCACTTCTTGTCGTTATCAGCCCTTCTCCTTTTTAAAATACATCTTTCTGACAGCAGCCCACAGCGAGCATTTCCTCTCGCTTCTCTGAAGTGCCGAGCTCTACAAATACATCACTGAGCTTTGCTGCAGTCCTTTCTGTCCCTTTGATCCTCTCCTTTACACCCTTCTGCATTCCTGCTTCAAAAAACCACAGCCTTTGCAGCCAGAACTTTGGGTTTTTCAGGCTGGGGTTTGTGGTTGGTGGGTTTGTTTTTTTTTTTCAGGGGCTGGCATGAACCAGCACAAAGGGCAGAGAAGCGATCAGCATCACTGCATTTAAACCAGCTGAAATTCTGACCCTGGCTCCTGCTTCTAAATACCTGGGAATTCAGCTAAAGCTTTTAAACTCTCTTCCTGGAGCGCTGACTCCTGCCTTGGGAGGTTCCTTGCAGAAGAGTTAAACTCGGCCCCAGTCGGTGGCTTTGTGAGTCAGGGAGCAGACCGTGAACGATGACCCTTCCTTCCTTCCACTCATCCCCTCCCCTTCAAAAACTGGTTTCTGGGGCTAAAATACAGTTTTTCCTCACAGGAGCTGGACAGGAGAGTTGCTTCTTGCATTTTGCAAACTGAACCCATCGCCCTCTGCATTTGGCTAGCCGTTAGCTCAACATTTTTGCCATGTATTTATAAACCCTGATGATAAGACCTTTGACTCCTTCCAAACTGAGCGGTTTCATAGTCCCACCAGGTCACAAGGATGGATTTCCCTGGCTCAGAGGCTGCCAGTGACTGAACTCGGGAAAAGGGGGCGAAGGAGGTAGCGTTAGGCTTGGGGTGATGGGCAATCCTGGCTCTGGGTCTTGGAGCTCAGCCTCCACTGACCACTGTGTGGCTCCCACAGGCACAACGATCAGAGAATCACCCAATTGTCTAGGTTGGAAGGGACCTTTGAGGTCATCTAGTCCAACCATCAACCTAACCCTGATTGAAAAAACCACAGCAGCCCATCACTAAACCATTATCTCTAAGCACTATGTCAACCCTCCTTTTGAGTACCTCCAGGGACTGTGACTCCACCACTTCCCTGGACAGCCCATTCCAATGCTTGATAACCCTTTCAGCATAAGCATTTTCCCCAGTATCCAACCTGAACCTCCCCTGGGGCAACTTGAGGCCACTTCCCCTTGTCCCATGGCCTGTGACTTGGGAGAAGAGACCGACATCCCCCAGCTACACCCTCCTTTCAGGGAGCTTTGGAGACCAAGAAGGTCTCCCCTCAGCCTCCTTTTCTCCAGGCTGAGCAACACCAGCTCTCTTCAGATGCTCCTCATCAGACTTGTTCTCCAGACCCCTCACCAGCTCCTTTTCTCCAGTCTGAACGGCCCAGACAACCCTGAACAACTCATCCATACACTGAAGAAACACTGCTCATCCTGTTTCATGGATGAGGAACTGAAGCCCAGGGCTAAAGTAACACCTTCCATATCCCAAGCAGATGTTAGCTCTGTGTTTCCAGCCCCTGGCTAATGGTCTGAGTCGCAGACACCCCCCCCTTTAGCTCTAATTTCCCTCATACAGAACAAAAAGATAAATAGATCAGGTCTTAGAGAAGCCAGTATCTCAAATCTGTTGTAGAACAGGGCAGCAGTAAGATGAACACACAGGATGTCACCACTCCACAGGCTGACACTCCCACCCCTTACCCAGCTGGCTGTAGACGTGCACTGGCAAAAAGCATTTTCTTTACAATTTTCTTGCCTTGAGAATTGTTCCCGAGTACTAAGAGCTCCTCTCCTCTCTCTCCACAGAAGCCTGGAGCCCGTTACGTTGCTCGTGTGCAGGCTGAGTCCACGTTTGAGCTCTAGGAGAGCGGGAGGCGCTGCAGGCAGGGCGATGCCCCCGAGGGGAGAGTGTCCCTCAGATTCCCCAGGATGGTGAAAGGTGTGTGAGCTCAAGGTGAGTGAACTCAAGGCCTGGAGAATAAGGCTTATGAGGATCGATTGAGGGAGTTGGGGTTGTTTAGTTGGAGGAAGAGGAGGCTGAGGGGAGACCTCATCACTCTCTACAACTGCTTGAAAGGGCATTGTAGAGAGGTTGGTGCTGGTCTCTTCTCACGGGCAATGAGTGACAGAACAAGAGGGAATGGCTGCAAGCTGCAGCAGGGTAGGGTTAGGCTGGACAGTAGGAAAAAGTTTTTCACAGAAAGAGTGGTCAGTCAGTAGAATCAGCTGCCCAGGGAGGTGGTGGAGTCCCCATCCCTGACTGTGTTTCAGAGTAGATTGGATGTGGTGTTGAGGGATCTGGTGTAGGGGAGAACTTGTAGAGTAGGGCTGATGGTTGGACTTGATGATCCCAGGGGTCTTTTCCAACCTGAATGATTCTATGATTCTAACTCTCCCCGCTCCAGGCAGCTGCTGGGAAAGGATTGCTCTGTGCCTCTGAGGTGGCACTGCCCCTGCCCAGCACTGCTTACTGCTCTCTTCATTCGGGAAGAAATCTCTGCTGCCTCAAATAAAAGAAAAGAAGAAATAAAATGACTTCAGCAAAGGAGGAAAGTGGGCAAGTAAATCAGCCGGCAGGAGCTCTAAGAGCTGGCAGAGAAGCATCGCTGAGAAACGACGTACCTCCACAGCCTGAGTGCTGCCCCTCACGTTGGTTTTGGTGGTTTTTGAGACCAGAGGAGCTTTGGTCTGGGCCCACCTTTATGTGACATCGGTGCTGCTCAAGCGCCACTCTCAATTCTGGGCTAGTAAAGAACCCGAAAGGCAAAGCAGCCCCAGCTGCTGCTGCCCCTTCATAGACCTCCTTCCCGTCCCCTCGCTGCCCCTTGAAGGGCTTGTTTGAGATAAGCACTTAGGTCATCAAAGGGAAGATTAATTGAGAAGCTTGTTAACTTCCCCCCACCCCTCTCCTTTTATCTTTTGTCTTTGTTTGTTTTGGAATGTCCCCGAGGACCCAGAGCCAGGCTAATCAAAGTAACCCAAAAAGGACAGAGTGCTCACCCTGCCCAAACCAAAACTGCCCCAAACTTTTCCTCCCCTCCCACGGCTCTCCCGGTGGCGCCTCCCCTCAGCCAGCGTTACCTAACCTGATTTTTTTTCCCCACACAAACACGCACTTCTCATAAGCATCAGCCTCACACGGCTCCAGCTCTCCGTCCCGCTGCGTCCCAGGGGTCAGGCACCAGGAGCACCGGGAGCACCGAGCCACGGCCGAGGGGCTCCTCCGGCAGCGCCGCAAGGTAAACCCGCCGGGTGGATCTCTTGCTTTTCGCTTGTAAATGCCTCAAAAGTGCTTAAGTAGATGGACCAAAATTAGTAACAACAACAACAAAAAAAAAAACCAACCCAAAAAAAGCCTCCTGGCAAACTGTCTTGCTGGAATTTGTAGTTGGGGAAAAGCCTCCACACAGATTCAAACCCAGATTAAATAACGTTTTGGCTCTCGTGGTTCCCGCTTGGAGGGGGAGAGAGGGGGGGAAGAGGCAGTTTTATTAAGATCCTGGGTGAAATAGAAAATCACCACGATTTCTTGCACTCAGGGGTGTGTGGCAGTCTGTGTTGAAACATGCCTGCGCCTCCTGACTTAGCTGCAGTTCATCACAGCAGACAGCTCTGGAAAGCAGCGGTCCTCCGGGACCACGCTCCCGCTGTTCGGCTCGGCCCCTCCACGGGCTGCCTGCCTTTCTCACCACTCACATCGCTGCAAAGAAACCCCCCCCCCCCACCACCCAAAAACCAACCCAAAACAAACACCCTTAGTTCTCCCCGTCGCTTCTTGTACCTTTTCTCGCAGGCTGCGAATCGCCAAGATGCTCCTGCTGCTTTCCCTGCTGGCCCTGTGCGCCCTCTCTGCCTCCCCTGTCGCGATGGAGAGAGAAACCTCTTCAAGCCAAGAGTCCTTTCAGGACATGCAGAAAAAAGTCACCGACCTGTGGCAGAATCTGCTCTACCCGGTAACGCCCGGTAACGGCACCGACGGGATGTTTTACGCCTGTTGTGAAATGAAGCCCAGCTCCAAAATAGAGGCCGACAAGCCACAAGTGACGGGGCAAGTCTTATTCAGACAGCACTACTCACAGGGAAGGTTAGAAGCCCTTTTTCACTTGGATGGGTTTCCCTTGGATAACAATCAGTCTGGCAGAGCCATACACATCCACGAGCTCGGGGACCTCAGCCGGGGCTGCGACGCTACGGGAGGACACTACAACCCCTTCGGCGTCAACCACCCCCGTCACCCAGGGGATTTCGGCAACTTTTTCCCTAAAGAAGGCAAAATCAGAAAATACAAACCAAATCTCTCCGCCACGATGTTTGGTCCCTACTCCATCATGGGCAGAGCTGTTGTCCTCCACGAGCAGGAAGACGACATGGGCAAGGGCAACAATAAGGCCAGCCTGGAGAACGGCAATGCCGGGACACGCCTGGCTTGCGGCGTGATCGGGCTATGCGGCAAGAACCTGTGGGAAGAGAAACTGCCCGAGGTTACAGACAAGAAGAAGAGAGGCCTCAGCAAACGATCATAGAGCCAGGCTTAAGTGAAGACCAAAAGGCCAGCTCCAGCTCGGGTGGGATGAAGAAGCACTCGGCTGTGCCACCGAGACACGCGGGGAAGGGATGCCCCGTTGCCAACTCGCTTGCTCCTCCTATCGCTGTGTAGAGCCTCCTCTCTGTAAAGCCCAGCAATAAAACCAGCATCAACTCAGCCTTGTTGGGTGTGTTTTCTTGAAAAGATGCCCTTTGTGGGCAGTTTGGGAGGTGAGTGCATTTAAGTAAGGGAAGGGACACGGCTGAGAGGCTGGAGAGAGCTGTAAAGGGATCTTTGGGGGTTGTCAGGTAGATACCAAAGAACAAAAAAACCCACCAGGGAACATGAAATAAACACAAAATTGCCTCTCATTAGACACTACCCTGTGTTTAGCTGCAAATCCGAAAGGTGAGATTATCTCTGGGCTCTCAAAAGGGTTGTGTGGCAAGACCAGGATAATGGAGTTCCCCTCCAAGTAAGGGGAAGCGCAGGCATTTCTGTTTTCACCCTTTAGAGCCTTCACTTGTACTTTCAGGGCTTGTTCTCACACAGGTATAGGCCTCCAAACAATTTTAAACTGTCCACGTGGCTACAGCCACGTCGCCCTGTTCATACCTGAAACAGAAATACTCCAGTTCCACCATCTCTCCCCAGCAAAGAGCCCCCAAAGCCCCTCGTTTGTGCCCGTCAGGCACTAAGTTGGGACGCCCAAACTCTGAGTGCTGCTCGGACAAGGGTGAGGAAGTCAGCAGGTCAGAGATTCCCAAAGCCCAAAGCCACCCAGAGGGTTTCTTCACACAGAAACCACGGGAAGTAAATCAGTCCGTTTAGAGCGGGAGAAGTGACAGTGAAAAGGTTTAAATCACGTCATTCCTGGACTTTAAAAAACTCCCACTCAACAAAGCTTTACTTTTGGGTTGGTTTTTTTTTAAATAAAATGCTAAACCACCGCCTCGTGGCTAGGGCTCACCTGACAGGAGAGCAGAAAAGGAGAGCAGCAGGTAAGAAGGAGCAGATGAGGGAGTGTTTTTATTGAAGACGACAAAGGGTGTTAACAGAGCGGAGCCCTGCTGCGCAGTCAACCCCCGCGGCAGCAGAGGGGTCTGCAAAGGCCTTGTTACACCAGGCAAGGTACAAAGTCAAAGCTACACAAAAGAAGCCAGGTAAACAAAACCCTATCTTGTAGGGACCTAGCAGACTTTCAACTTAATCTCAGTTAAGATTTTGAAATACATTCCTGAGCTCATTATGGATTAAAGAAACTCCTCTGTCTTCATTATACAAATTCCAGAGTGCTTTAAAAATAGTCTCGCTTAACAAAGAAACAGCATCCTGAAAGCAGCTTCTTAAGCTCTCCTTCTCACCCCCTGAATTTACAAACCTGGTGAGCACTGTTTCCCAAACAGCCACAACCTCCTACTTTCAAATGAATTCCTTCTCACAGACAATCCCTGAGTTCACTTTTAGGTGAGACGAGCTCCTTAAAAACCGTTTGGGAAATGCACCTTCTCCCACAACCTTCTCTTTCCCAGTTTGTTCCCCCAGAGCCCAACACCGAAAAGATTTCTTGGTCTGGATGCCACTTCTGCATTTCTGAAGTCCTAGAAGCACACAATACTATGGGGTTGGAAGGGACCTCTGGAGATCATCCAGTCCAACCCCCCCTGCCAGAGCAGGTCCATCCAGAGCATGTTGCACAGGAACGTGTCCAGCTGGGTTTGGAATGTCTCCAGAGATGGAGATCCCACCACCTCTCTGGGCAGCCTCTTCCAGGGCTCTGCCACCCTCCAGGGGAAGAAGTTCCTCTTCATGTTTAGATGGAGCTTCCAATGTTCAAGTTTGTGCCTGGTTCCTCTTGTCCTCTCACTGGGCACCACTGATAAAAGCCTGGCCCCTTCCTCCTGTCACCCACCTTTTAGGTGTTTATGGGCATAAATAGAAAAGGGAACACAAGTCTGAAAAAAACCCTCCAACCAACCAAAACAAACCAGGCCACGCCTGAAAAAGGTGAAGGAATGTTGACTCTGCAACAAAGCAACAACTGATTTACTGGGGGCAGGGGAGAGGAGAAAAGAATAATCCTTGATCTAATAGCACAGCAATATCAATTAAAGCAACAGCCAAGGAAGATAGGGAGAAGACGACCCAATGAATGAAGACCCAGTGCAGCAGAGATGGCTTACTTCTACGTTGAGGTCTTGTCTTCCTGGGAGAAGGCTAAAAACGGAGCTGCAACACACATTCCCTGGGAGCAGAGAGGAGGAGGACAGGGCTGCAGCATCGATGTAGCACAAAATGTGAGTTTTCAAGAGATCTCACCGGAATGTAACGATTGCAGAGACATAAAAACGGCCTCTAAGAGGGAGGATGGTGTGTGGATAATTACCAAGCTGTTCTCATTGCTGGGTTGCACATCCCCGTGTTCTTCTCACAGCAAAAACATACTAAAAAGAAGGAAGGAGGCACTAAAAAGCTGTCAGTCCAGCCCTGCTTTTATCTGCTTGGATTTTTAAGGAGAAGCTCTTTGTTAATTAATTGCACTAACTGGCTGTTAAGGGACCAGGACAACTGTGGGTGAGGAAAGACACGGGGCAGGGGAACAACATCAGGGCCTGAAGGTTCCAGAGCTCACCTGCCTGAAGCCCTGACCTTCTCCTGCACCTGCCTCAGCTCTGACCACACCGACCCTTGGCTTCGTGCAGGATTAGTCTGGGATAGATGGGGAAAGAATAAGTCTTGAATGAAACGCTGCTTCCTGTGACATCCCAGTGCCAAAGGCAGAAGTTCTGCCACATTCTCCTGTGGATCTCAGTTTCTGCAGCTATTTCAGTGCTGTCCCACCAAGGGGCCAACAACGGGAACAGCATCACAATCTTTCAAACACTTAAAACTCTTCTTGGTTTTCTTTTTTCAGGTGATGAGGAACGTCACGGCGACTCGGGTAACGAAAGGAGAAGTTCTTACTGCTCCCTGCTCCTGACAGGCTGAAATGTACAGCTGCTTTCTGTTCCTAGGGGCTGCTGCTCAACGCCAGCGACACGCTGCGGTGTCACGCCGCCTTTGAAGAGGAAGGAAGCGGGTTTGAGGGGCGCTGCGAGTCGGGCTTTACTGCCTGCACAGGCACTGGAAGGGTTACAGCAAGGCACCTGCTGGGGACAACACAGGAGACCAGAGACAAGCCACATCCTTCTCCTTCCCTCTGCCATTCCTTGTGCTTCTGCATAAGCACTCACACAGGGCCTTTCTGCTGAAGGCACGCTGCTCGTGGACGCTGACACCTCGAGTACGGCGGCCCCCGACAATCCGCAGCTGGCAGCTCTTTGCCAAAAGGAGGAGGGATTTTCCTTGTTATTAGTAGTATTTTATTAAATTTGGTTTAATTCTCTCTGATTGGTTTCAAGTTCCAGGAGTGAGAAATGAACATTTACAGACAATTAGGTCCCAAGCCAGCAGAAGAAATTGCCTTGACGGCTGCTGGCCCATAGAAGCTCCACAGCTGCAGAGCCTATTCCTTATGCTACAAAACAGGAGAGGGAGGACGTGCCTCCCCTTCTCCAACAGCTGCTGACTTCAACGTGAAGTATCCCCTTGTTGCTGCCCTCCCAGGAGCAGAGTGGCAGTGCTCCAGCAGCAGGAGCGAGCTGGGGAATGACGCAGCAGCCTCCCTTTTCTCCGGTTATCATAGAAACGCTTTCCTGTGACTAAACATCAAGGAGGGAAATAGCTTTAAGAAAGCAGCAACAATGCAAATAAACCTTCCTCTGCCCCATGGGCTGGGGAAATGAGGAGGGGGGAGGAGGAGTTATCCTTAATGCCAAAACATGGGAAAATAAAAGGACACAGATTCCTTTAAAAAGGAGGGCACAGATGGAGCAGGCTGAAATCTACCACCCCTTACTCAGCCCGAGGGCTGTTCTGGCTCCTGTGGGCTGAGGAATGCAATTCCAGGAGCAGGGAGTGAGCAGGTGGACAGGGCAGCTCTGGATACCCCTCCTTGCCCAACTCCTTCGCTTGAGAACGGCAGAGCTGCTTCTCACAGAAAGACTTCTGGCTTCTCCGCTGGTGTTTCCTCCAGAGCTTCGTTAAATTGGGTTCTGGGTTATCTGGTGAAAGAACTCCCTGTATTTTCATGAGATGAGCTGGGAGAGGGAAGAACAAGAAGTCATACAGTTGAGAAGACATCAAGGTTTGAAAAGAGAGAACTATATACCTACAGGGATGGTTTTCAGCAACTTCCTATANCTCTTCTCCGAGCTCAAGAGACCCAGCTCCCTCAGCCTTTCCTCCTATGGGAGATGCTCCACTCCCTTCATCATCTTGGTAGCCCTGCCCTGGACTCTCTCCAGCAGTTCCCTGTCCTTCTGGAACTGAGGGGCCCAGAACTGGACACAATATTCCAGATGGGGTCTCACCAGGGTAGAGGAGAAGTGGGAGGAGAACCTCTCTCCACCTACTGACCACCCCCCTTCTAATACACCCCAGGATGCCATTGGCCTTCTTGGCCATGAGAGCACAGTGCTGGCTCATGGTCATCCTGCTGTCCACCAGGATCCCCAGGTCCCTTTCCCCTACGCTGCTCTCCAACAGGTCATTTCCCAACCTATACTGGTACCTGGGGTTGTTCTTGCCCAGATGCCAGACTCTACACTTGTCCTTGTTCTATTTCATTAAATCTCTCCCTGCCCAACTCTCCAGCCTGTCCAGGTCCCGCTGAATGGCAGCACGGCCTTCTGGCCTGTCAGCCACTCCTCCCAGTTTGGTGTCATCAGCAAACTGGCTGATAGTACACTCCATTCCCTCATTGTGATTTTATTCTACAGATGTACTTATAGGCACTACAGGTAAAGAGAAATAGAATGCAGTCTGAGAAACAAGCAAAACCCTGCAACTTTAAGGTGCTTCTCAATTTATCACTCCCAATTTTTTATCCTTGGAAGACACCTGTAACCATGAAAACACAGTCCAGCACTGGACCATACCCATTACAGAGGCCTGGAGATAATAGGCTGCATCATTATCACCGCTCTCTTTGCTCCACTAATGTAAATCACATCAATGTAGGAACTTCAAACCATTACAAAGAACCAACGTGATTAAACCTCAGGAGCTTCAAATTCTTTCCCTTGGGTAATTTCCATTTATGGTACATTATGGCCCCAAACTAACAGAAAAACACCTTTATTAGACAAATATTAACAAATCTACCCTCTGGCACGCTGCTTCACTGACCAAACTGGCAGCAGCTCAGACACTGCAGAAGGATTACGGTGAGAAGCTCCAGGGCCTGGATTTCATACCTCAAGCCAAACTGTTATCCAAATATTCACAGTTTTCAGCAGAACCAGACAGTTTCTTGTTTTCAGACTCTGGGAGCTCCTCAGAGCTGTGATTTGTGTGTGCAGTCGTATCACCGAGCGCTCCGGGGTCCTCGGCGTGCACCACAGCCACAGCGCTGCTCTTTCCAGTTTCACTGGGAATGTCACAATCGCTCTCTGGGGCCTCAGTTTCAGCTGTCTGTTCGTTCTCCGAGGTTGAGGGATCCGTGGGGTCGGATGAGTCAGGGCTGGAAAGTGGGAACTCTCCCTCTGAAGAGCCATTAAACTCAGCTCCAACCACTGTGTTCTGTTCCCCTGCAGAAGCGCCCGCACTCTTCCCTTCCAACTCCGCAACTGCCTGCTCTGTCAGTTTAATTATCTGACTTCCCAGCTTGTTTATGTCTTCCTCCTCAGAAGGTAGCTGGGGTAATGAAGGATAAAAATGTGTATTTTGGTTTCTGCAATTTAAGTTGGTTCCCTCTGGAGCCAGGGACTCACTTGCAACGGCACAAGTTTCATCACATTCTCCCTTCGGTTCTGCTGAAAGAGAAATGGAATAATGAGAAGCTCTGATCATCACAGGTTTTTATTATAGAATCAATCACTGAATGGTTTGGGTTGGAAGGGATCTTAAAGATCATCAAGTTCCAACCCCCCTGCCATGGGCAGGGACACCTCCTGCCAGACCAGGTTGCTCCAAGCCCCATCCTGCCTGGCCTTGAACCCCTCCAGGGATGGGGCATCCACAGCTTCTCTGGGCAACCTGTTCCAGTGTCTCACCACCCTCACAGCAAAGAGTTTCTTCCTAAAGTCTCATCTAAATCTCCCCCCATTTGGTTTAAAACCATTCCCCCTTGTGCTGTCCCTCCACTCCTGGATCAAGAGTTCTCTCCTGTAGCCCCCTTTAGGGACTGGAAGGTTGTCCCCTCTCTTCTATCTCTTTAAGAGACCTGTTCCAGTGTCTCACCACCCTCACAGCAAAGAATTTCTTCCTGAGACCTAATCTAAACCTCCCCTCTTTCAGTTTAGATATGGCCTGAAGACCACCACCACTGCCAGAGCACAGAGATGTTTACCTCAGTAAGGAGTTTCTAAGAGTGATTCCCCTTCAGGCCCATTTCTTAGATGACAAGGAATCAACACCAAGTTTCTTGCTGGATCTGGTCCGTTTTGGAGCCTGCCTTTCCCTAACACTGACAACTCCAAAGCAGTCGTGGTTGATACCATAGAAGAGCAGGCTCAGGCAGCGTTTTTCACAAGCCTATCAATTCTTAGCAAGGTACTTGCCTACAGAAATTTTTGGCCCAGCTTAACATTAACCCCCCCATCACTACCACTGTCAGGGGTTAACACAAATTCCCTTTGTTTGAAGCTTTTCACAGGCTTTCCTTCAATAAGGAAGCTTTGTTATTGGTCCTGCAACACTCCTCCTAATGGAAAAGAGTCTTCTAACTTTGGGTAACAGCTTAAACCAAAGCAGCAGTGGAAGAGTTTTAAATGTACTATTACACCCAGAGGTGAACACTGACCCAAGTGTCAGAGTGGAGGAACAACAACGTGCAAACCAACAGCTCTGTGAAAGAGAGAACGTCGTGTCCTCATCTCAGTTAAGAAGGAAAAGCCTCATTGAAAAATAAGCTTGCCAAGTCAATAAGAAACATCAGGAAATGCTGGAAGCAGCTTGAAATGACTCTTGTCATGCAGATGCATTACGTTCTAGCACGTGAGTGCTCACTTCTCCCGTGGGAATCCTGCCTCACGCAATGCAGGGGACAGCAGGGACAGCCAGAGCCACACAAGAGAGGAACCCGCTGTCTAGATCAGCCCCCTTTCATTTAGAATTCGGGAGCTGCCCAAGAGAGACAAGGGTTGGCATGAACAGACACCCTTCCTACCGCTACGGAACCTTCCAGCTCTGAAGAGGTGGAATTGAAGGCTGAGGAAAAGGCAGGGAGGGATAAATTAGCCTTCAAAAGGTGATCACCCGCTGGATCTAATCCTCATTATCTGAGTGCTCAGCTTGGTTTGCAGCACTGCTCTGCTCACACACTTAAAGTGCTCCAAAAAGAGCCAAAAGGTATGTACCTCAGCACTGGAAACTAGCAGGGACTCCACCTTACCCTCTGCGTGCCTCAGTTTCCTCCCTCTACGGTGGGATAACACCATCCCACCACCTTGCTGCCGTTTTCTGCAGATAAACTGCTTCACAGCACTAGAACACCAGAGAGAAGTTTATAGCAAACCAGTCCTTCTGTCTCCAGGGCACATTTGAAATAGCTCGAAGGCAACACAGGAGGAACAAGGCGTTCAACAACGGGGAGGAAAAAGACCCGACTGGCTGCTCGACAGCACCCGTGATGCTCGAACAGGATCTGTCCCACGGCACTGTCCATCCTGCCTGCTGGATAAATGACATCTCGGGGCACAGGAGAGTCTTTAATTTATCTGGTTGTACTGTATCATTCCGTATTTTCCCACAGGAACTGCACAGTATGTCCTACAGACTCCTGGCATCCACCTTCACTGAAACAATGGTAACAAGTAGGGCCTAAACCAGGCCTTGAGGAGATCAGGGTAAGCAGAGAGATTAGATAAAAAAAGCCTGAAAAAGCCCTGTGCTTATCTGCAGATCTAGCTAGAGCGACACTTGACATCATACAGAAAGTTCTGGTAAAGGATGTCTGTCAGTGCAAAAGGTAAAAATGTTCCCTGGGCCAAACAGGCACCAATCACAGAATCACAGAATCATTCTGGTTGGAAGAGACCCTTGGGATCATCAAGTCCAACCATCAGCCCTACTCTACAAGTTCTCCCCTACACCAGATCCCTCAACACCACATCTAATCTACTCTGAAACACAGTCAGGGATGGGGACTCCACCCCCTCCCTGGGCAGCCCATTCCAGGGTCTGACCACTCTTTCTGGGAAGAATTTTTTCCCAATATCCAGCCTAACCCTACCCTGCTGCAGCTTGCAGCCATTCCCTCTTGTTCTGTCGCTCATTGCCCATGAGAAGAGACCAGCACCAACCTCTCTACAATGCCCTTTCAAGCAGTTGTAGAGAGTGATGAGGTCTTCCCTCAGCCTCCTCTTCCTCAAACCAAACAGTCCCAGCTCCCTCAATCGTTTCTCATAAGCCTTATTCCCCAGGCCTGTCACCAGCTTTGTGTCCCTCCTCTGCACTTGCTCCAGCACCTCCAGATCTCTCTTGTGTTGAGGTGCCCAGAACTGGACACCAGACTCAAGGGGTGGCCTCACCAGTGCTGAGTCCAGGGGGACAATCTCTATTTAAAGGCCTGCAGCTGAGCGATGCCACACCAGGCCTGGGGTTTACAGATACGTTGGAAATTCTAAGCTCTGCTTATCCCCTGTTTCCTTTCAGTCACAGATACACTAAATGCTTTCACATTTAAAAGAAAACAACAAGCCTATAACAGACAAACTTAAGAAGAAGCAAAACAACCCCCAAACAAAAAAAAACCACGGAGCCATCAGAATTTAACCCCAAAAGGCATTGAAAAAAAACAAAACAAAAACCAAACCAAACCAAAAAAGAGCTGAGGTAGAAAAACACAGCATGGCAAGTCTGGCAGTGGTTACAGAAATGGGGTCTGATGAGAGCTGGCCCACAGCTTCAATCACAACTGCGATACCAACCTCACCCAGCACAAACACGAAAGGAATTAAACATTTTCAGTAACTGCAGATTTAATTAAAAAAAAAAAAATAATTAAAAAACCCCACGATTAAGCAGGCAAAAAATTAATATTGATGAGTTACTATCACTCACCAGAGAACTATTTGCCATAGTTTCACTTATTTTTAGCAAAAATATCAGTGGATCAAGATTATAGGAACCAAGCGGTCCAGCTGCTGGGTTGTATCGGATGCTGACATGGATAATAAAGTCACAACCAAGCCACAATCTATCTAGTTGCAGGACTAACAAATAAATTGTTTCTGATGCTTCATGGTTAGCTGAGCAAGATCTGGGCATACCAAACTGCTCTGCCCATTAAAGAGCTTATCCAAACACCGCCAGGCAAGCACTAATCATCCATCTCCCATCTATTATGAAAAACTAAGGGGAGAAAAACCCAAGTGATCAAGGTTATCAGTGAAACTCTATCTCTCCCTACTGTCAAATGAAGTTAAGCTTGACTTTGGACAGAAGTGAAAGCCTGCTATTGGGGAAGGGTTTTTAATAAAACAGATGTAAGACTATAATAAAAAAAATAAAAAATAAAATAGCAGCCAATTTCTTGGGGAAAACGAGTCAGGTGTTTCAATATAGCAGGTGCAGTCAGGAAGCCTTTCATCTAGATATCAGCTATAATGCAGGGAAGTGCTAAGCCTGTTCCACAGACTGCCTTCCTACTGTGCCTTTTAATGGAGGGAAGAAGAGCAGGGGGCAGTTAGCTTTAACACAGATGGCACCAGCAACTTCTAACGGGATAAGTTATCTGGCAGGGAAATGCTTTGAGAGGTGGGAGACCCGATCCCTACCCCTGTGCAATCTATTCAACTGCCATTTTTCAGTCGCTCCTTTGCTATCTGTACTGGGNCAGCTCCCTCAATCATTCCTCATAAGATTTATTCTCCAGGCCCTTCACCAGCTCTGTGTCCCTCCTCTGCACTTGCTCCAGCCCCTCCAGATCTCTCTTGTGTTGAGGTGCCCAGAACTGGACACCAGACTCAAGGGGTGGCCTCACCAGTGCTGAGTCCAGGGGGACAATCACTATTTAAAGGCCTGCAGCTGAGCAATGCCACACCAGGCCTGTAGAGAGTGATGAGGTCTCCCCTCAGCCTTCTCTCCCTCAAACTAAATAGTCCCAGCTCCCTCAATCCTTCCTCGTAAGATTTATTCTCCAGGCCTTTCACCAGTTTCGTTGCCCTCCTCTGCACTTGTGGATGAATTATTCAATCTCTGTGACCGCTGAGACTTTGCCTTCTGCTACCCCAGCATGAAAAATCCATTGCTTTTTCTTTGGGAAGGAAGGGGTGCTCGGCTCTCATCACGCTCCTTACGTCCCAGGTGCTCACCTTCTACTTCAGTTTTCTGGGGCTTATCAGCAAACGCTAACAGCGGCGTCCTGGACCGCTGCAGCACCGGCAAGGTCGGGTCGCTGAACGTTATGGTATCCTTTCCACCTGAAACACAGCAGTAGAACCATTAATTCACCCACCACAGCCTTCGTGCACCTACTAATGACATTCAAACATATCCCCCCATCCATGTTTTTTTAATTATTATTATTATTTACAACGTTCTTGAAAAGTACAGAAGAGCATCTCAAATGATCCTTGTGCAGCATGGGAAAAAAAAACCCAGGGGGTTTTGAGGTTTTTTTTTCCCTATTCCATGACTTGCTGGAATATGCAGGTCAGATGGAGCAGGGGCATGTGTTTTTACCCACAGTACTCAGTAAAGGCCAGCTCTTCAGAAGAAGAGCAGGTGCCGCGTGCAGCAAATTGTATTAGCAATTAGCATTCCATTCAGAATATTAATAAATCAGATCACAGCCAAAAATCTTACAGAGAGTAATGGATCATTTGCATGCTATTACCAGCAAGTGCTCAGGCACTGGCTCTTCATTACTTCTGCCTCACTGACAAAAGGCCTCGTACCATGTACGGCGTTTTACTCTACGGATACACATACGTATGATCCTACAATGATGCCTTAAAAAATAATACTGAAAGCTAAACATTAACAAAGAACGGAGGGAGCAAGATGATTCCTTCAGATGAAAATCCCAAGAACGTTTCTGAGCATGTTTGTTTGAAGCCAAATGAAAAGGGGCAATTTTCCAGCTCTTTTGCAGACAAAATAGTGCAAGAAACCCTTCAGCTGGGACTCTGCTGTAGATGCCTCGCCTTTACATATTTGAGCAATAGAGAAAGCAACACCTGCAGGTGCTTTAGGAAGTCCTCCACTAGTCAGGATGCTCATGTCTTTGGTGACTGACACCCCACCTTAAACCCGGAGGGGAAACAGCAGGGAATGTGCAAGATCAGCTGGTTTGTGTGGCCTCCAGAACAACTGCCAAGCCCCAGAGTCAGGGCTGGGGAGGCAGAAGCTACAGCTCCACTTGTCTCTGTAAAAAGAGACACATTTGTGTGTAAGAAGAGACACACACATTTGTGTGACAACCTCCTCTCCCCTCTAAATCCCTTTGCGTGTCTTCACCTTAAGGCAACGTCCTAAATCTCATCACCTGTCCCAGACACAGGCTGGCCAAAGAGCACCAGGTCAGGAGACACCCAGAATAAACCCTGCTCTGAGCAAGCTCTGGTACCTACTAAGAGAGAGTGAAAGCCAAGCTGTTCCCATGGCGTCTGACCGGGCTGCCCCGACCCCCTTTGAAAAAACACTGCCTTATGTAAATACCTCGATCCTGAAGGTGTTAATGATGTTTCTATATCCTTAAAGTGCTGGGGTACACACTGCAGCCCTAGGAGTGCAATTAATGCCTTTGAAACAGGGATTTGTCCAGCTTTGTTCCCCCTGCCAAGTACGCAGCAGCATTCTGCCTTCACTATAGCAAGAAATGAATAAATAAATAAATAACCCTCCAACAACCAAACTAACAGCAATGTGAACTCCCCTCTTGTAAGGCAAAATTAATTAAAATGAAAGATTAAAAAAAGAAAAAAAAGCAGGCAAAACAAATCCAAACAGCTATTTCAAAATGCCAGAGTCCCCAGGAGAAGGCACTTTGCCGGAACACTGGAGGAATTTTGTGCTGGATAAAGAGTGAAATCATACAGGGGAGTAATGGTATGAAAACATCCAACAGATATTACACAGCCCAAAGTAGCCATTCAACCAAAAAAGATACAAAAGAATCTAGCAGGGGGAGTAAAATTCAAAAAGATGATGAATAAAGAACCCGGGGGGGGGAGGCTTTAACAGGAAGGTAGAAAACAGTCTTTTTTCTTTCTGTTTTTTCAATAAAAACAGTAAAGCCCGAGCTAACCCCCCCGAAGATTGCAAGACAGGCTTCAAAAAAAAACCCCAAACCAAAACATAACCCAAAAAAAAACCCCCACTTCTTGACTTCCAGCCAGCAGTTCCACGGCAAACACATTTGCTCTCACATTTTTCTCTGAAAACCAGCTTAGCTGCAGAAACCAGAGCTAAGCTCAGCACCCACACATCTACAGCAACACGTGTGGCCCGAAGCTGTGACTCACGGCCCTCGGTGCAGGAGGGAGGCGGGGGCACGGCCGGGCTACAGCCTGTGAATCACCGTCTCAGGTTGGATGGGGCAGAGGGAATGCCAATTACTCGGTGTGTAAACTCTCTTTTTATAACTGGCTTCGCTTTGTGTTCCTCTACTTATGAGCTTTTTTGAAGGACTTTAGTGAAAAGTCTGCACATCTCCAAACAAGCAGACTTATACCTAAGTAGTAAATTCTTCCGTTTTCATCTCCGGGGTTGGGCATCCTCTTGGAACCTCTGCTGGCCCCTACACCAGTGCAACTGGTTAAACCCATGGGAGCTGCTCAGCCCATTAATTCTGCCTTGCCTCTGCTCTGTGCCCATTACTGCAGAGCCAGGGGCAGTGCAGAAACCTCCTTACCCCAGAGGAAGAAAGGCTGAGTCACGGTTGGTTCTTTTCTAAGACTATTTTCCAGCAGAAATCTGGAATTTTCAGTTGGTTTTCTTTTTTTTAAATACAGAATTACTTATCTGAATCACAGAATCATTTAGGTTGGAAGAGACCCTTGGGATCATCAAGTCCAACCATCAGCCCTACTCTACAAGTTCTCCCCTACACCAGATCCCTCAACACCACATCTCATTGACTCTGAAACACAGTCAGGGATGGGGACTCCACCTCCTCCCTGGACAGCCCATTCCAGGCTCTGACCACTCTTTCTGGGAAGAATTCTTTCCTAATGTCCAGCCTAGTGATGTCAAATTGTGGGAGGAATAACTTGGTGTTTACTATGTTCTGTTACCGAACACGCATTTGAATCACAATGTACCCAAGACAGAGCAAAGAGTTCAACTCTTCTGCCAACACCCCATTCTCTGCTTCCTTCTCAAGGCAAGTGGGCTCACCAGGAGAAAGATCAGAGCCAAATCTGTGCCCAAGCTCGCTTTCTTTTCAGCAATGGACCCCACAAAAGATTCACTTTAACTGAAGCCCATTGTCTAAGCAGGGGAAGCTAAAGTTTGCAGTAGGCAGGAGCCCAGAAGAACCATAGAACCATAGTTTTGGGTTGGAAGGGAACCTTAAAGATCACCAGAAAACAAACTATGCTACCAGTTACATGATTGCAAAAATTAAATATGCACTTCCTCGTGATTTAGCTCTCCTGCAGCTCACCCATGCAGGGCTCAACAAGCAGATGGCAAATATGTCACCTAACAGAAAAATCAGAAGTGGTCAAGCCCTTTCCTCAATGGGATGAAATTTACTAACACCATTGGGAAGATATTAATATCAGGGCAGCAGCAGATGTTATAAATGTTATATGGATGATGATGCCTAAGCAGGAACATTAACTTCAGATTAAACCCCTGTAATTAATAATACGTGTCCCTTTCAGTGCTAGACTGAACATCAGCTTTCATCTGCCTATTTTTTTCCAACCACTTTGTTCAACTCACAGCCAAATCACATTGTTTTCTCTCTGGCTTGAAGTCTGTCTGGATGAGATCCTCTGAATGCTCTGCCCCTCACCCGAGCCAAAATCCAGCTGCAGAGTCCGCTGTGGCAGTTCCCACACTATTTGGTACACGCTGCTGTTTTATGGAGTGGAAGCTTTCTGTGCTCTGAAAAGAAAACTGGTGACCTACCAGGTGTTGCAAGGCTCTTTCTGACCACCTTGGGACCGGAGTGCACTTGGAAACAAAAGTGCACTCTTGATTTCAAAGGGAAGCAGCAAATCAACAAACCTCCGGGCTCAACAGCACCCACAATCCAGTGTAAAATTCCTTTACAGCTATTTGAGATCATCTTTGCTTACTGTTTCCCTCAATTTAAAGGAATTGTCTGGTAGAGCAGTCTCTCCCTTGTGGTCATCTAACTCCCTTGATCTTAATCTATCAGATATAAAAACGTTCAGATAACATTTCTGTTTATTTACATGCAGCGACAATATTCAATGTAGTGCTAAAACCAGTTACTAAAAATATACATCAAGCAGAACCTACTCCCAAATCCCACTGAGATATTGTAGCTCAGGCCTTCAGGCAGCGAAAGGAAGGAAGGAAAGAGACAGTTGTTATTGTACAAACATTAATTTGAAGTCTTATCTACACAGACCAACAACGGTGCAAGAAGTTCCCGCTGTTCCATTATTATTCTTCTAAATACATTTTGCAACGATGCATTTATTAGTGTAAGAACGTCACAGAATCCTCTTTTTGGAGAAAACAGAACAAAACAGAAAGAAAACAAACCAAACACCAAGACACACCAATCACAAGCCAACCCTGTGGTCCCTTAGGCTGTGAGTTTATGATACACCTTGGTAGGAACGGACGAAAAGCGCAGTAGCGGGCTCTTCGGCCAATATTTCACCTGCATCTCTTGGGGAACGTGGGGAAGGCCCATGGCACTGAGCACAGGGTGTATGTTAGTGACTAACCGAAGAGTGATCCACGGGGACGAATCTGGAACCCTCAGTTCTTGGGAAGCCTCAAGCAGAGGGGCAGTTCCAGAAAGGTGATTGAGAAAGCTAAAACGGAGCTACACCACATCGGCTGAACAGCACAGGTTTGTCGTTGTGAGCTCTCTTCAGCTTTGTCAAACGTTTCCTTCTAGATGGAAAGGGTGGGTGGGGGAAAAAAAAACCCCACCCACACAGAGCCAAAAAAACCCCTAGAAGCCTAAACTGCACCATCTCCCACCCCCAGCAGCACCGAGAGGAAGCTGGGAAGAAAACAAAACAAAGCCTAATGATGCAAACACCAACAACGGAGGAACATAATTTACAGTGGTTAAAGAAGACACAATTAGGTGTAATGGGAAGAAAAGAAACAAAAAGTAAATGGAAATTAAATATTGCACATTTTCCTAACAGCGAGGTCTATTAGGAAACAGATTAATCTCCCATTACTTGAGTAATTCAAACCCAAATATAATACTTAAGATGCTACAGGGAATAAGCCCGTTCTGGAGAGATGGACTAGAAAATTTAAGATCATTTACATTTCCAATTTCTCAGAGTTTATGATTGTACAGAAAAACATTAAAAAGGCAGCGATAAAATCCATGGAAGTTACAAAAAGTACAAAATTAATGACTAAAATTTACTGAAAAACATAATGGCCAATATCCCGTATAACACTTTCTCCAACTGCTCAAATAAAAGCATTCCTTTTGTTTTTCCAGCAGACTATGGAGATTTGATTATTTCCAGTATTTAAAACTTCTTTTTTTTTTTCCAGTATACATATTTGACTTGGAGTTTAAAAAGCTTAGTGAATTTTGGTTTCAACTTAACGTTTATTAGAGGCTTCTTATTTTGCAAATGTGCTGAACAGCGTATTTGCAAAAAAAACCCTGTTGTTACAAAAAATCCTAGCCAAGCTTTTGTTCAATGCAAATACACCCCTGGAAAAGTGAACAAGGCAACCTGTTCTCTTACGGGTTTTGACTTACCTGGAAGACTCCACAAGCCAGCAGTTTCCAAAGTTCTTAATTTCTTTTCCAGTTCTGCCACTCGGTTGCCTAGAATTCTTTGGGAAAAAAAGCCAACAAACCCAAAACCCAGGGAGAGTTAGTTGAGGTGAGATTCTTTGATACACAAAGGTAAGCAAAGCCCAATTGCTTACATGAGTACAGCTGAATTTTTAACTTGTTACTTAACTAGTGCAGTAAACCTGCCTATACACAGCCATCTCTTCTCATTAATGGCAATGAAAATGGCATTTTCTTATTACTCCCCCAGAGTGAAAAGAAAATCAAGCACAGTTGCCTAATCTATCCCATGGTTTAAAACCAGAAAGGTCTAGGATGTACTGGACATCCAATCTTAATCTGTCTGTAAAGATGAAGAATAGCAACTCAAAACAGATCTATTTCCCTGCCTGCAAGTATCTCTTCCCAGTTACTTTTTACTTTTTCTTCTGCAAAACCCAAGAGGTAAAAGCTATGCAGGCAAAATACAGAACACTCAAGGCAACATCTAGACTGGTTCTGAAGTTCTGCGACACAATTTTTGGCCTAATCCTTTATTCACAGAGGAGTCTCTAGCACTCAAGATTGCTTAAAACAGCAAGGAGTATCTTTCCCACTGCATCTGCTCTTTTAGTGTTTCAGTGCTGAACTCTGTTTTCTATTTTACTAAAAAGCTTCGAGCTCTTTAGTGCCCTTCTCCCCCACCCTAAGTTTTCACTGCATTTCTTGGGTCAGCTCTTCCTTTGTATCCCATTCCCACACAAGCACTATCTGTGGTTAGCTCTCCTGCAGGATTTAACTTCCAGTCTGAATTCTCTCCCCAGATCAAATGAGAAATTTCCATCTTGCAAAGAAAGCTCTTTTTTGTTTGTTTGTTTTCACCCCAATGAATTTTGGAAGGTGTTTCTCTCGCAGGCACAGCCGGTCTCCTAAAGTCAGTTGTCTTTAAATGAATCTCAAACAACACTCAGCAGTGAGAAACCCAGATGAGGGAGGAATTCTAAACACGACAGTGGAGATAATGGACAGCAGGTTTTACTCTTCAAACTACAGCAAGGGGAAGAAGCCAGTTAAATTCCAACCAAATGCTGAGAAGCGGCGTACCACCAGGCAGCAGGGCAGTAGTAACTTCCCACCCTCACCAGAGCCATCTAATAGTGCACCCTGTGCTCTCCAGTAAGGATTTTACGCTGCAGATGTTTGAACATACTGGGAATGTCATGCCTGATGGTACGGTGGGTCCTGGGCAGGAGGTGAAGAATGAACGACCCAACAGATACCACAGGGGCTAGAAAAATCCATTAACGGGGCTCTGAGTATTTCTGAAACCTCTCCTGTGAGGGCTCTGCAATGGCCCAGTAACAGCCTGTAGGTATTTTAAAGATTACAGAAGTATCTAGATGAGAGAGAGAATATAAAAGAGAAAGCTTATGATAAATATAAAATGAAGCTCTGAGAGTGCAGGAGTGTATGTTGGGTAGAAAGCAAACAGCCCACCACAAGCAGAGGAGAGAAGATCTCTGGGAGCAGTTCTGTTTATTTCCCCACCAAAACTCAGTAATCAAACAGGTCACTGAGATCAGGGTGGAGCTATTGCTGCCTTTGCCAATCACAATCAAAATCGTTCCAGCCTAGGTTTCCCTTTCAGAATGCTTCCATCTGGTACGAGAGACTTAATGACCTGCCAACAGCAGGGGATGGAGAAAGGCACAGAGAACTCACAAGAAGCTCTACCTCGTGCACAAGGAGCCCACTCCCACGTCCCTAAGGCCAAGAATCAGCTGAAGGACAAGGAGTTCCCCTGGCTAAGAGAGACAGGGGACAGCCAGAGGTGATGCAAGAGTTCTCCTGCGCCTCGGTCAGCTCAGCCAGGGAGATGCCAAAACAACGCTGATGTGGCCAATGACTGTCACCACAAATGGGTCACAAGTTTAGCACTTCTGCCAGGAAAAGGTGAAATACTTAAATAAACAACCCATATTATTATTATTTTCCTAAGTGGTTCACCATTGAGGGAGTAGTTCACGATTGAGGGAGTTGGGATTGTTTAGTTTGAGGAAGAGGAGGCTGAGGAGAGACCTCATCCCTCTCTACAACTGCTTGAAAGGGCATTGTAGAGAGGTTGGTGCTGGTCTCTTCTCACGGGCAATGAGCGACAGAACAAGAGGGAATGGCTGCAAGCTGCAGCAGGGTAGGGTTAGGCTGGACATTAGGAAAAAAATTCTTCCCAGCAAGAGTGGTCAGACCCTGGAATGGGCTGCCCAGGGAGGTGGTGGAGTCACCATCCCTGACTGTGTTTAAGAGTAGATGAGATGTGGTGTTGAGGGATCTGGTGTAGGGGAGAACTTGTAGAGTGGGGCTGATTGTTGGACTCGATGATCCCAAGGGTCTCTTCCAACCTGAATGATTCTATGATTCTATGACCAGTAGTTCCAGGGCAGAAATAAGAGTCACGGAAGGAAACAGAAGGAAACCACATCACAGAAGGAAACTCAATCCTCTGCATCAAGCTCAGTGGCTGCTCCTGCTCCCATTATTCAGGCAACAATAGCCAAGTCACCTGTCTCTGGCTTCCCTTGAATTGGTTTGTCAGCTGCAGCACACTACAGCTGAAGGTTTTGGAGCAAACAGATCCTGATAATCCTACTGGATCCTCAGAAGAGGCACTGAGCTATTTCTTGACCTTTGGCGCCGTTTCTCGCGCAGGAGGATGGTTGGGTGGCTCTGGACAATAGCTGGCACAAAGAGAGGACAGCACTTAACCCCGCTCCTTTCGTTCAGGAAGAAAGCAAAAAACACATTCAGTCACGAGCAGGATCCTTGTTTGCTCTAAGCCCCGTTAGCTGAAGAGAGGAATGGCAGAAGGGAGCCCTACATAAAGCTGGGAGTTACTGCAGAAGACTTTGTTGATGATAAAAGGGGAGGCACTCCTGAACACGCTGTGGTTTACCCCATTCCTTCCTTCCCCCTGTGACCTCCAGGTGATTTGCCAACGTCCTGTGTGCTGTGGGAAGACTGAGGTGTGGTGGCCTGGAACAGCAGGTATTTTTAAAGGGGCTGTAGAGATTGGTAGCACCAAATCCCCTCATCTATTGTTTTGGGTTTTTTTATCTCTAGACATGGTGGACCAGATCTTTTGACTACAACAGAAAGATCATGTTATGGACCGATTGGTAGGTATTTCCACTGTTCTTTGGTTGTGTCTCTAATGACCATGACCAAAGGTGTTGGTCAACAGAGGAGTTAGTCTAAACCTCCCTTCAGGAGAAGGTTTTACAGAAACCTGATGTTCATGTGGCAGCAGCAATGATCCCACCTGAATTCAGAAGCTCCCATGGCCGTAATCTGGAGGGAGCCGTGCTGCTTCACCACACCCGAGCTCCATCCACTTCCCTTTCCATTTAGATCTTCATTTACTTTGATCCAATCACCCAAATATCTGTAAACAGGATCTGTTGTGGTCACACATCTAGTTCTGTGCACCACAGGGAAACAGTTACTCAACTACAGACTGACACAACAATTACTTCTTGTAATCTTGGTCATGACCAAGCTTGCTCAAATTAGTGCAACGTGTCCAAGCAGCAGAGCAACTGATCTGGCTTGCACGGGTGCTGGTGATTGCAGGAACAAATTGCCCTTAAAAACCCAATCTAATAAATAGCTTATTGCCAGCAGAAGGGAAAAAGAGATTTTTATCCACTTGCTAGGCAGGGTTTAGGGCTGTTCATTTTTGCACTTATGTAACTATTTAACCTGGCAAGCCGTTACTGCACACAGAATTAATTTACAGCTGCCTTTTCAAATTAAGCTAACATGCTTGGGAGGAAAAACATAGGATGTTACTTCAAATTAGAAGTAGTAGCTAGGAATCACGTGGGAAAAATGCCTCGATTTCTTCCCAAACAACTGATTTCTTTTTCTTAAAAGTGAGGCTAAAGAACTACAAAGGCTGGATTTAGCCTCCTTGTTCCCAGGCACACACTCCCTCCCACAGCTCTTTCTGTCCTGTCACATATTGGGCAAAGTGGCAATAATAATAGTCTGTCTGTTCCAAGAGCAAATGGCAACAGAGGCTTTTAACAAGAGTGTAACAGCAGAAAGTCGCCTTCGACAGCGCATCCAAATGCTCATCTGTGGAAAAATAAATAACTAAAAATCCACTGTCGTGCTATTGCTTCATCGAGTCAGGAAGCTAATGGAGCATTCTGCTATTGCAAACTCACACAGCCAGGCAACAAAAGACATTTTGACTTCAGAGTAGGTTAATAAGTTAAGAGGAAGGAAAATAACTTCAAACAGTCCAAAGAGTTCCATTTACCGATCACAGAATAATAAGGGATGGGAAAGGACCTCTGGAGATCATTTAATCCAACCCCCCTGCTACAGCAGGTTGCACAGGAATGTGTCCAGGCAGGTTTTGAGTGTCTCCAGAGACAGACACTCCACCACCTCTCTGGGCAGCCTCTTCCAGGGCTCTGCCACCCTCAAAGGAAAGAAGTTCCTCCTCATGTTTAGATGGAACTTCATATGTTCAAGTTTGTGCCTGTTCCCTCTTGTCCTGTCCCTGGGCACCACTGAAAAAAGACTGGCCCCTTCCTCTTGACACCAATCCCTTAAGTATTTATAGGTGTTGATTAGATCCCCCCCCTCAGTCTTCTCTTCTCCAGGCTAAAAAGACCACAGTCCCTCAACTTTTCCTCATAAGGGAGATGCTCTAGGCCCCTCATCATCTTGGTGCTCCTCTGCTGGACCCTCTCCAGCAGTTCCCTATCAACTGCCCCCACAACAGGTAATGCATCTCAAATAAATGTTTTTCCCTTATGTCCTACCCACATTTCCATTTTTCACTTTAACTCTTTTGTGTCTTAGGTGTGTCTACTTTAATTCCTGTTCATCTGAGCTCCTTAAAAGCTTCTTTAACCCAATTAAATCAAAAGGTGACAAAAAGAAGGAGCATACCATAGAGGAGTGTTGCTTTTTCCTGAAGCATCCTGAACCAAATAGAATCACAGAATGGTTTGGGTTGGAAGGGATCTTGAAGATCACTGAGTTCCATGCCCCCTGCTTTGGATTGCAACACCTCCCACCAGACCAGGTTGCTCAAAGCCCCATCCAGCCTGGTCTTGAACACCTCCAGGGATGAAGCATACAAATACAAACTACAGCTCTGAGCACACTTGACACCTAGGAGAGATGTGGACCTTCACCCTCCTCCTAAGGCCTGACCTTCTTTTGGGGACAGAATAGCAGTTTGTGCACAAATCCAATCTCCATTTCCATGGCTCCATATGACTGGTTGGACACATGAATAGAAGAATCCTATCTCCTCGTGAAGGCTTATCTCAAGAAAACCCATACTCAGCAGTGGAAAGCAGAGACAGTGGTAATCAGAAAGTAAAGCCATCATTGCAGTGAGGCATTAGAGAGACGCAAGAGACCGCAGGTGATCAGAGAGAGATAACAAAATTAAGGAAGAAGTTTGCTGTAGTTACAGGCAAGAGGATGCAAACTAGAACACCCGGTAATGATACAGCATCGGGCTGTAAAAGGCAAAGACTGGTTATATCTGCAGTAACAGAACTTGGGTTTTTTGGGTTTTTTCCTTCTGATGTTCCATCAGCAGTAAGAAGGGTTAGTAAGCAGGTGTTAGCCCTTCATCAGTGCAGGCACTGCTCTTGCATTACGTGACACACAGACCCGAAGCGACTGAGCTGCCACCAGTTTGATCCGGGCTACATTTCCACTGCTTTCATCTCCCTTTAGCTGATTAGGCATTTGCTTTCTCAAGGGTATTAGGAGTGGCTATAAACTGCTCCTCCACTTCTGTTGCCGCATCACCAAGACGGAGTCTGCCTAGTACCAGAGCGATCAGTTTTCAAAATGAATCATCTATTCTAGTGCATTACAGTTTACTTCTGTGCTACTCCTTCCTTTCATGAAAGATGCCTGCCTGTTTCTGGCATCTGGTCCTGATGTGCTTTTGAGAAGCCTGAATAACCTCTGATTACCAGTAGTGACTCAGTGTTAAAAAAAAAAAAACAACCCACGAGGGAAAAAACCTGAGCACAGCATCAAGGAACACTTCCTAGCTCCGATTTTCATGCACTGTATAAGGACAATAATATCACAATGTCAGAAAATGTGTCAAAAATGATTATATTCTGCCACGATGGGAGCTGCGCGAGACACAAAGAATTGTACTGATGAGTAGAACAGCTGAGAGTAAACAAACTCTCCTTGAAAGTTCAGTGCAGGTTTTTAAAAAGCCTAATCATACAGCAGATACTGTGTTTATCTCCTACAACTTTTGGCAAAGTAACTGTAAGAGCCACAGCTATCATTTGGGTGACAAACAGGCTGTGAGCCCGTGACAAGCGTTACCCTGAATCCTTTCAGACCCTATTCCCACCAGTGTTCATTAGCAAATTCCTACCGTTAACAACCAATTAATGCAGATGATCTCCTCCAGTTCAAGGGCGTCCTTCCTCCCAGCAGCTTTTCTTTAGCCCTCCCTAAAGACAACCTGCTAGAAGAAACCCCTCCTGTCTTATTATGGTTTGTCTTAAACTGGAGCTGCAAACCAGTCCTTGCCTAGCAGAAGCAGACAGGTCTCTGTCAACCCCAGACTTTACTTCAAAAATGTAATTTTTTTCCCTAAATACATACCTGATCTCAAAAACTAACGAACCCACCAGTTAAGAATGACAATGAGTTTTCTGTGAAAATGGACTCTTCCTTCACATCTGCCCGAAACTCCAAAGCTAAGACTTCTCCATAGCTTTGGGTAAGTCCTATTTTACTTAGAAGTCATGCTACCTACTTGTTGGTTTGCCTCTGGTGTTGTATGACCATGTTCTTTTCATGGATGGTTTCCAGCAATGCAGTGGCCAGTGATTTGAGGTCTGAAATGGACTGTGGTGTGGCTGGTAGGCTACAGCCGTGATCCTCCGACAACAGCTCTTGGACTACAACGTTAAAAAACACAAGTGAGTTTTTGGCTTCTCACGCACAGAGATGAGACACAAACCTTTATTTAGCATTAAAGAACTAATCTCATTACTTAAAATGAATACATTGTTTTTTTCCTTTCAATTAACAAAGTCACAAGACCAGAAGTAGAGTCTCCAGCTGGCACAAAGACGGTGGCTTTCTAGGCCGATCATTACCCAGTTGCCAGAACAAGGGTAGGCAGACACATCTTATGGTAACTTAATTCTGCTTTTGGAAAACTCTTTTGGTTCAGAAGGAAACAAACTACTTCCTCTACAGGCCTACAGACGGGTAAAACCCGGCCATTTCTCTCCCACTTACATTAAAACATAAGCCCATAAGGAAGCTTTTATATTACTTTTTAGACTTAGGATGTCCTTCAGGTTGTTTAAGGCTGATGTGAAAATACAGTCACCCGTGACCCCTTCCTCTGCAGCAGAACCCCATCAGGAAGTTCACTCGTATCATTAACTTCTGTAACCAGAATCTGGCTCTCCCTCTTTACATTAGATATATATGTATATACCCACACACATATATATTTATATCTGTGCATGCAAGTACATGGAGAAGAGGACAGAAGAGAAGTCAAACCCAGAAAAGCAAGCTTCAGCCTGCCGTGACAAATACTACTGATCTCATGTAGTACTACTGATCATCATGCAGATGACACTAAGTTGGGTGGGAGTGTTGATCTGCTTGAGGACAGGGATGCTCTACAGAGGGACTTGGACAGACTAGATAGGTGGGCCAATGTTAATGGCATGGCCTTCAATGAGGCCAAGTGCCAGGTCCTGCACTTGGGCCACACCAACCCCATGGATGGCTACAGGCTTGGGGCAGTGTGGCTGGAGCTGCCTGGCAGAAAAGGACCTGGGGGTGCTGGTCGACGGGCGGCTGAACATGAGCCAGCAGTGTGCCCAGGTGGCCAAGAAGGCCAATGGCATCCTGGCTTGCATAAAGAATAGTGTGACCAGCCGAAGTAGGGAGGTGATTGTCCCCCTGTGCTCAGCACTGGTGAGGCCACACCTTGAGT